>CAUYQV010085258.1:0-11087 GCA_963574575.1 Galagoides demidoff | reverse complement strand
TTCTGTAGCACAGGAATAAGCTCTTCTTTAAAGGTTTGATAGAATTCTGGTGCAAAGCCAGGGGCACTTTTTTGTTAGGAGAATTTTTTATTGTTTCTTTGATCTCAGTGCTTGAAATTGGTCTGTTCAGGAGATCTATTTCTTCCTGGCTATGTCTAGGGAGAAGTGAGATTCCAAATATTGATCCATCTCCTTTACAATGTCAAATTTCTGGGCATAGAGTTTCTGGTAATATTCAGAGATAATCTTTTCTATCTCTGTGGCATCTGTTTTTATTTCCCCTTTATTATTTCCGTTTGAGGTTACTAGAGATTTTACTTTTTTATTTCTAGTTAGTATTACCAAAGGTTTTTTTTTTTTTTTTTTGCAGTTTGAACCCACTACCTCCAGCATATAAGGCCAGGGCCCTACTCCTTTGAGCCACAGGCACCGCCCAGGTTTATCTTTTTTTTTTTTTTTTGAGACAGAGCCTCAAGCTATCCCCCTGGGTAGAGTGCCATGGCAACACGGCTCACAGCAACCTCCAACTCCTGGGCTCAAGTGAGTTTCCTGCCTCAGCCTCCCAAGTAGCTGGGACCACAGGCAACTGCCACAACACCCAGCCATTTTTTGGTTGCAGCCATCATTGTTGTTTGGTGGGCCCGGGCTGGGGATTTGAACCCGACACCTTAGATGTACGTGGCTGGCGCCTTAGCCAATTGAGCCACAGGCACCAAGCCAGTTTATCTATTTTTTAAGAAAACCAACTCCTTGTTTCACTAATTTTCTGAAGGATTTGTTTGTTTTCAATTTCATTAATCTCTGATTTAATTTTGGATATTTCCTTTCTTCTGCTGCGTTTAGGCTTAGATTGTTCTTTTTCCAATCCCATAAGATGGCTTAGGAGTTTGTTGATGTGCTCTCTGTTTTTCCGATGTAGGTATCTAAAGCGATAAATATTCCTCTCAGGACTGCTTTTGCTCTCAGGTTTTGGTAGCTTGCATCTTCATTGTTAATATGATCAAGGAAGTTAATGATTTCCTCTTTTATCTCTTCCTGCACCCAACTCTCATTTAGCATAAAGTTGTTTAATTTCCATACCTTTGTGTGGGGTCGAACATTTTTGTTGGAGTCACACCTTTAGTGCCCTGTGGTCTGAGAAGATACAAGGAAAAATTTCAATTCTTTTGATTTTGTTGAGGTTTTTTTGTGTGTGTGTCCTAGGATATGATCAATTTTGGAGAATGTTCCATGGGCTGATGAGAAGAATGTATATTCTTTAGCTTTGGGATGGAGTGTTCTATATATGTCTATCAACCACAGTTCTAGGATTTCATTTAAGTCCCTTATATCTTTGTTTAATTTCTATTTAGAGGATCTGTCTAGCTCTGTAAGAGGAGTATTAAAGTCCCCTGTTATTATGGTACTATAAGATATACTGCTCAGACTAATTAAGGTCTGTTTCAAGAATGTGGGAGCATTTAAGTTGGGTGCATAAATATTTAGAATTAAAATGTCTTATTGTTATATTTTTCCTAGACCAATATGAAGTGACCATCTTTATCTTTCCTGACGTATCTGAAAATAAGATTGCAACCCTTTTCCTCTGAATTCCGTTTGCCTGAAAAATTGTCTTCCAACCCTTAATTCTGAGTTTTAATTTGTCTTTCAAGGCTAGGCATGTTTCCTGCAGACAGCAAATAGACGGCTTGTGTTTTTAATCCAATCAGCCAATCTATGCCTGTACGTGGGGAATTCAAGCCATTAACATTATTTGAGGCAAGAGCAGCCGGCTCAGCGGCACGGTGTACAGGGCAGGCGCGGATTCTGCTGCTGCCTCCCGCCTTCCAGCTCGCCTGCTGCCCCCTGCCTGGGCTGGGCTCATGCGTGCCTGAGGTTGGAGCTTGAGCCCTGTGCCATGCCAAGGGAGAGGAGAGAGGGGTGTGCGAAAGAACAGGGCGCTGTGAAGGAGAAAGGTACATGGATTTCTCTGTTCGCTCCAGGAAAAGGAAGGCAAATGTGGCCGCTTTTTTGCAGGATCCAGATGAAGAAATTGCCAAAACTGACAGGACTATGAGAGGCCAGTGTGGCAGCAGTCAATCTTGGGACAGTAACACAGTCTGTGCAGACCCCTGTTCCTTGATCCCCACACCTGACAAAGAGGAGGATGAGCTGGTGTACCCGACTCCGATGTACAAGCCTCAGATCACGCCATCCAGGGTCTCCCTATTGCCTATGCTGAACTGGGCAAATCGAGAGGAAGTCTGGAGGATCATGCTGAACAAGAAGACGTACCTGTGGGACCAGCACCTGCTGCAGCGGCACCCTCTGCTGCAGCCGCACATGGGCGCCATCCTCCTGGACTGGCTGATGGTGGTGTGTGAAGTCTATAAACTTCACAGGGAGACATTCTACTTGGCACAGAATTTCTTTGATCGGTATACGGCAACACAAGAGAACTGTGAAAACACTTCTACAGCTTACTGGGATTCCATCTTTATTGCAGCCAAACTTGAGGAAACCTATCCTCCAAAGTTGCACCAGTTTGCTTATGTTACAGATGGGGCTTATTCAGGAGATGAAATTCTTACCATGGAATTAATGATTATGAAGGCTCTTAAGTGGCGTTTAAGTCCCCTGACCATTGTGTCCTGGCAGAATGTGTACCTGCAGGTCGCATATCTGAACGACTTATATGAAGTGCTCTTGCCACAGTATCCTCAGCAGATCTTTATTCAGATTGCAGAGCTCTTAGATCTCTGCATCCTGGATGTGGACTGCTTAGAATTTTCCCACGGGTGCTCACTGCCTCTGCCTTGTATCATTTCTCTTTGTCTGAACTGATGCAAAAGGTTTCAGGGTATCAGTTGTGTGACATAGAGCACTGTGTCAAGTGGATGGTCCCATTTGCCATGGTTATCAGGGAGACAGGCAGCTCGAAGCTGAAGCACTTCAGGGGGGTTCCTGCAGACGATGCACACAACATCCAGACCCATAGGGACAGCTTGGACTTGCTGGACAAAGCCCAAGCAAAGAAAGCCATACTGTCCGAACAGAATAGGATTTCTCCTGTGCCCACAGGGGTCCTCACCCCACCACACAGCAGTAAGAAGCAGAGTGATGAGCAGGGGACGGTGTGACCACCAGCCTTGTCTACCAAAGCCTTCTCTGCAGGAGTGCGTTCTCTACCCCCATCTGCTGTGGCAGAGGCCTGCGCCAGCTTCACAGGTGTTTGAAGGGAAGAGTGAATCTCTTCCACAATGGAAATATTTCTGCAGATGGCATAGGACAGGGAGAAGTGTTTTTTTATATTGAATGCTTAGATTTTTTTAATAAGGGGTCAAGTACGCCAGCCACCTCCAGATCACCAACGAGTGTTCCAGATGCTGCTAAGGGGGGTGATAACCTGAGCAATGGTCTGTTCACCACACAAGGCTGAGAGTTGCAGAACACCACTGTTGCTGTGGGCCTCCCTCAGGGGTTCTGGCTCTCCTGGGACTCAGTGGAGCAGGTGGCTGTGAGCAGACGTGATACCTAGCCCACAGCCAGCCGGGTGGGTGCCTGGCCTTCCTACACCATCAGTTGGCAACGTACAATGCCATGTATGAACTCTTATTTTGTAAGTGCTGCTATGTCTACCCATTATTTAATAAAGATAATGTCTTTGAGACAGCTGTTTTTTTTTAAAAAAAAAAACATTTATTATTGCTAAGTGTGGTAGTGTGCTATTCACTTATTTTGTTAAAGTCCATTGCTTAGTTTTGTCTTTTGAATCACTGTGGAAACTAGGTTCTGTCCTTTAATTTCTGGGGGCTTACATTGCTGGTGGTTCACTGTGATGGTCAGTGTGTAGAACCGGTTGAAGTATTTCCTGTAGAGCTGGTCTTGTGGCAAATTTCCTCCATGTTTAAATATCAGTAAGAAATTTGATTTCTCTGTCAATTTTAAAGCTTAGCTTGTCGGGATATAGAATTCTGGGCTAGAAATTGT
Organism: Galagoides demidoff; assembly: GCA_963574575.1. Taxonomy (NCBI): domain Eukaryota; kingdom Metazoa; phylum Chordata; class Mammalia; order Primates; family Galagidae; genus Galagoides; species Galagoides demidoff. The sequence goes on along the minus strand of CAUYQV010085258.1, from coordinate 7,118 downwards.
TCCGTTTAAGTAGATTAAAGGTAGATGACCATTGTCTTCTGGCTTGAAAAGTTTCATTAGAGAAGTCTGCAGTCACCCTGATGGATTTGCCCCTGTATGTCAATTGGCGCTTACTCCTGGCAGCTTGCAAAATCTTTTCTTTTGCCTTGACTTTGGACAGGTTCATCACAATGTGTCTTGGAGAAGCTATATCAGAGTTGAGACGACCTGGGGATCCAACATCCGTCTGAAAGGAGAGTGTCAGAATCTTTGGTGATATTTGGGATATTTTCATTTATAATATTCTCTAATATGGCTTCCATTCCTCTGGGGCACTCTTCTTCCCCTTCTGGGATACCTATAACTCGTATGTTTGAACGCTTTATAAAGTCCCATGATTCTGTCAGTGAACGGTCTGCTTTCTCTCTCCTTTTCTGCTTCTTTAACTATCTGAGTTATCTCAAGAGCTCTGTCCTCTAGCTCTGGGATTCTTCCTTCTGCATGGTCTAATCTGTTGTTGATACTTTGCATTGCATCGTTAAGTTCCCTAATTGACTGCTTCAATTCCTTCACCTCTGCTATATCCTTTCTATATTCTTCATATCATTCATCTCTTATTTGATTCTGTTTTTGATTTCCTTTAAGTTATTTTCCACTTTCTCAGCAATTTCCTTTTTTTTTTTTTTTTGCCGGTTTTGGCTGGGGCCAGGTTTGAACCTGCCACCTCGGGTATATGGGGCCATCGCTCTACTCCTTTGAGCCATAGGCTCCGCCCTTTCCTCCATTGTTTTTGGTTATTTTCCACTTTCTCAGCAATTTCCTTTACTGTCTTTATTATCTGTATTTTAAATTCCCTTTCTGTCACTTCTTTCTTTTCTTTTTTTCTTTTTTTTTTGAGACGGAGCCTCAAGCTATCCCCCTGGGTAGAGGGCCATGGCATCACAGCTCATAGCAACCTCCAACTCTTGGGCTCAAGCGAGTCTCCTGCCTCCGCCTCCAAGTAGCTGGGACCACAGGTGCCTGCCACAACACCCAGCCACTTTTTGGTTGCAGCCATCATTGTTGTTTGGCGGGCCTGGGATGGGGATTCGAACCCGCCACCTTAGGTGTACGTGGCTGGCGCCTTAGCCGATTGAGCCACAGGGGCCGAGCCTCCCGTCTGTCATTTCTAACATTTCTTTATAGGTGGAATCCTCTGCAGTAGCTACCTCATGGTCCCTTGACGGAGTTCCTCTGGACTGGTTTTTCATGTTGCCAGGATTTTTCTGCTGATTCTTCCTCATGAGTGTTTTCTTTTATCTGTTTCCTTGCCCTAATTTTCCTTTCACTTCCTCTTGCTCTTTAAGCTACCAGCCTAAGGTTTTGATGAGTCCAGATCTCCACTGCTTTTGTCCTCCTCCTGGGGTCCACCAGTCTCTTGCTATCTCCTTGTGTCCCCAGAGGGATGTTTCTGGGCAAAGCCCACAAGCTTGAGATGCCTGGAGTCTTCTCTCCCCAGTCTCACTACCCCTGGTTGCAAAGAAGCTGTTAATCAACCACCATCTTGCTCCCTCACCTTCTTTATAAAATTTCAAGTATAGGAAATATAATTTATTTCTATTTATTGTAAGTTCTATCTACTCTTGATTTCAAATGGCTATTTGGAAGATATTAAATTTTAATTTAGTTTTACTAGGAGTTATCTACATAAGTTAATACTTAAAACTTATTTATCACCTGTAAATAATACATTAATAGTCCCCATGTTACACAACCTTACACTTAATCTTAGGGTTTTCACTAGAACTCTTTGGAGCTTTTCCTCGTTGGTTACACTTTTCTATAATATTTTCACTAACAGCATTTTTTGTGTGTTTATTATTTTTCTTTTTAATTTTTTTGAGGCTGAGTCTCACTCAGTTGCCCTGGGTACAGTGTCATGGCATCATACCTCACAGCAACCTCAAATTCTCAGGCACAAGCAGTCCTCTTGCCTCAGCCTCCCAAGTAGCTGGGACTATAAGTGTTCACCATGACACTTGGCTAGTTTTTAAGAGACGGGGACTCAGGGTTGCTCAGGTTGGTCTTGAACTCCAGAGCTCAAGCAATCCACCTGCCTTGGCCTCCCAGAGTGCTAGGATTATAGGTATGAGCCACTGTGCCCCACCAATAGCATTATTTTTATTTTATATAGCTTTTCTTTCAAGAATGATAAAAACTGGCCAGGTGTGGTGGCTCATGTATTTAATCCTAGCACTCTGGGAGGCCGAGGCAGGTGGACTGCCCTGAGCTTATAGGTTCCAGAAAAGCCCATGCAAGAGAGAGACTCCATCTCTAAAAATAGCCGGGCATTGTGGCAGGTGCCTGTAGTCCCAGCTACTTGGGAGACTGAGACAAGGGAATTGCTTGAGCCCAAGAGTTTCAAGGTTACTGTAAGCTGTGACGCCAGAGCACTCTGGGGGTGGGGGTGGGGGGTAGGGGGGACAACAAAGTAAGACTATGTCTCAAAAAACAAACAAACAAAAATGATAAAAACTTTGTTTCCTAAACTTGATCACTCCAATCACTTAGACATAACTGAAATGTTTAAATGTATTAAAATGTTCACTTCCCTTCTCAATACTCTTTTTTAAAAATATATTTATTATTATTTTTTAAGAGACAGGGTCTCACTCTGCTGTCAATACTGGAGTGCTGTGGCGTGATCATAGCTCACTGCAACGCCAACTTCTGGAATGAAGCAATCCTCCTACCTTAGCCTCCTGAATAGCTGTAACTATAAGCATGTACCACCATTCTTGGCTAGTTTTTTTGTAGAAACGTGGTCTTACTGTGTTGTCCAGGCTGGTCTTGACCTCCTGTAATTACCTGACTTGAAGTAATCCTCCTGCCTTAGCCTCCCAAAATGCTGGGATTACAGTTGTGAGCTGAACCTGGCTCCCCCTATTCAATATTCTTTATACAGGGTGTCCCAGAGGTTGTCCCTAAAGTCGCTATATGTACAAAGAGAAAATGGGAAATTACAGCTAAATGTACCTTTATTTACATAGTTCCATCACATATTAAACAACTGTATTTGTGAACTATGCTGGTCACAATACTGATTGCTTTCAAGGAAAAGACATGAACATCTATTTGCAATGTGATATGCTTCTTCTCATGTAAGAGGTGGAAGAAGAATCCTAGAGAAGTACAGAACACAGCAGATAGCGTCAAGAAGTCAAAACGGCTTAACAATAACTGTGATTAAGAATTCAGAAAAAGAAGATCCAGGAGGCATAGTACAAGTTGCATATGATGTACAGAACTGTCCATGTTGTCTATGAGCATAATCCCAGAATATTACTGGTACTTTCTGAATCTGTGAAAAGAAATTCAGTCCCTCCTATCAGGGACTGAATAGTAAATTAAAGGGCATCCCTATGGAGTGTACGGTTATAAGTATAGACTGACAGAATAGAGGGAAAGTAGGTTTTCAAAGCCAGAGAGTATAGCTCTGTTATCATAGATAAAATGAACTGACATGATCAAAGTTAAATTTAGGACAGATTTGATACTAGACCCAAGGAAGGCAGTGGGTAAACTGTCTTGGCAAATGTTAAGATTTATTTGTAGGTACAAAAGACACTATTAAAGCTCTCTGCCCTAAAAACATGCTCAACTGTCCTTTTCAGATTGCTCTTTTTCCTGTGTCTGTGTATTTTAAAATTATTTTTATTGTAATGTAACAATTCCAGGAAAGTGCATAAACAAAAATATGCAGCTAACTAATTATTATAAACTAATGCCAGTGTATATCCGCCACCCAGAATAAGAAAGAAAACACTGCTAGTACTCCACAGGCCCTCTTTTGTCCCATGACGTAATCACTACCCTGTTTTCCTTCATAGTTTTACTACCTAAATGTGCATCCTTAAACAATATAAGCTTACTCCCCTTGTTTTTAAATTTTGTGTAAGTAGAACCAATAATAGTAAGTAGATTGGTATTCTTTTGAATCTGTCTTCCTTCCACTCAAGAAGACTTTAAGATTTATCTATGCTGTCACTTATAGTTCTAATCCATCTATATTTGCTAATGAACAAATATATTGTAATTATCTATCTGGCCTAATAGCGGGGGACATTTTGGTTGTTTATAGGCTAGAGCTATTATGAACAATACTGCTATGAACGTGCTCATCGATGTGCATGCACATTTTTCTAATGGGTATACATGTGAGAGTCAAATTACCAGGTCAGAGATATATGTAAAGTATTTCCTTCTAAAATAACTTATTCTAGCAATTAACCTATAGGCTTTTAGATTATTTCTGTGTGTGTGTGTGTATGATAATGTTGTCAGTAACAGTTTGGTATTTCTGTTCCTTAAACTTTTTTTTTGGTATCCTACTGGCTAGAACCATTTCTCATGTAACACTGAATAGAATTAGAGGTAAGACATCCATGTGTCAAAAGCTACATAAATGGGAAATCTTTTCAACATTTCAGTATGAAAGTTGATATCCCTTATATGTTAATATAAGATTTATTAGGTTAAGAAAGCTCTTTTCTTACTGGAGATCATACTAGACAGGAAAAAAATGAGAACAAAAAGAGTTATTTGTCATACCTAGATTGCTAAAGGCTTCTATGTTAAAATCACAAATTGTTGATTTTTAGCAAATGCTCTTTCGCATTTATTGAAATGTTTTTCTCATTAATTTGTTCAAGAGACCAATCATATTGACTTGTATCAGGTTAAATGTACCTGGGATAAACCTGAGTTGGCCATGTTGGGTTACCTTCTTGTTTATGTACATTATTGCTAAATTAAATTACTAATATTCTCAGGGATTTGTTTTTGGAGACAGAGCCTCACTATGTTGCCCTCAGTGGAAAGTCGTGGCATCACAGCTTACAGCAACCTCAAACTCTTGGGCTTAAGCGATTATCTTGCCTCAGTCTCCCAAGTAGCTGGGACTTACAGGCACCCGCCACAACACCTGGCTATTTTTTTGTTGTAGTTGTTGTTTAGCTGGCCCGGGCAGGTTTGAACACACCAGCCTCGGTGTATGTGGCCAGCGCCGAAATCACTGTGCTATGGGCACTGAGCCAGTCCCAGAGTTTTCTAAAAAAATTTATATACATGAGAGAAACTGATGTATAATTTCTCTTTGGGGTTTCAGTGTCAAGATTATGATAGGAAGGTGGGGGATATAATTTCTTTTCCTGTTCTTTAGTAGAATATAAGGTTGGAATTACTGCCTCATTAAATGTTGGTAGGTGTTTCTAGTATATCCATTTGGACATAGATTTCACTATATAGAAAAATTTTAAATTATGGATTTCCTTTTTTATAGTTACAGCTCCCTACAGGTTTTCTATTTCTTGAGTCAGTATTGGTAAATAGCATTATTTCTAGGAATTTACTCATTTCCTCTGAAATTTCAAATTTGAATAGCTAATCATAATATCGTAAGAAATTTATTTTAGAAAACCAATGTAGGGGCGGTGCCTGTGGCTCAAAGGAGTAAGGCGCTGACCCTATATGCCAGAGGTGGCAGGTTCAAACCCAGCCCTGGCCAAAGCTGAAAAAAAAAAAAAAAAAGAACAGTAAAATCCTGTTTGGCTCGGCACCTGTGGCACCTTTGGCTCAATAGGCTAAGGCTCCAGCCATGTAAACCTAAGGTGGCGGGTTCGAATCCCCAGCCCGGGCTCTCCAAACAACAATGATGGCCGCAACCAAAAAATGGCCGGGCATTGTGGCGGGCGCCTGTGGTCCCAGCTACTTGGGAGGTAGAGGCAGGAGACTTGCTTGAGCCCAGGAGTTGGAGGTTGCTATGAGATGTGATGCCATGGCCCTCTACCCAGGGGGATAGCTTGAGGCTCCATCTCAAAAAAAAAAAAAAAAAAAGAAAACCAATGTATAGGACTAATAGTGACATTCTTTTTCTTTTCTTCTTTTTTTTCTGAGACAGAATCTCAGTCACCCTGGGTAAAGTGCCATGATATCATAGCTCACAAATTCCTGGGTTTGAGTGATCCTCAACCTCCCAAGTGGCTGAGACTACAGGGGCTCACCACTACACCTGGCTAGTTTTTTCTATTTTTAGTAGAGACAGAGATCTCACTCTTGCTCAGGTTGGTCTTCAACTCCTAAGCTCAAGCAATCCATCACCTTGGCCTCCCAAAGTGCTAGAATTATAAGGCCTGAGCCACCACTCCCAGTCAGTGACATTCTTTTTCATTTCTGATTAGTTATTTGAGTTTTCTCTTTCTCTTGATTAATCTTACTAGGGTGTCAATGTTCTAAGTCTTTAAAAAAAAAAAAAAAAAAAAAAAAGAACATCTTTTGGCTTCCTGATCCCCTCTACTGTATGTTTTCTATTTGGGCTCGGCTCCTGTGGCTCAAGTGGCTAAGGCGCCAGCCACATGCACCTAAGGTGGTGGGTTCGAATCCAGCCCAGGCCTGCCAAAACAACAATCATGGCTGCAACCAAAAAATGGCCGGGCGCCTGTGGTCCCAGCTACTTGGGAGGCTGAGGCAGGAGACTCGCTTGAGCCCAGGAGTTGGAGGTTGCTATGAGCTGTGATGCCACGGCACTCTACCCAGGGGGATAGCTTGAGGCTCTGTCTCAAAAAAAAAAAAAAAAAAAAAAACCATTAGCACCACCTCCTTGAGAGAACCCTTCATAGGTAGGCAAATCACCCATCATTGTCCCAGCCCAAACTCCCAGGCATTGTCCCGAACTGCTGTCTCACACCCACAGTCCATCCAACCCCAAAGAAGCTGCCAGCTCCCCCTTTATAGCTCCACAGCCAACACCCATCGGACTGGGCTGTGGCTGTGGCTGTCTCCTGCAGGTACCATAAACCTTTGGTTCATCTGCCCAGGGGCAGCCCCCTGAGGGAACATCCCCACCCCCACTCTGACAAGGTGCTAAACTCAGTCAGCTGCCTCATGCCAACAACAACCCACTGGTACAGCCCAAGGGGTGCTGAGTCCAACAACCCACTGGCAGGCATTTGGCAGTGGCAGAATCTGGTTTAGACAGTTATTGGCCCCATATATCAGTTTCCCCCACTGTGGCAAGATAAAAATCATAGCCTGAAGGCCAGTGGCCCAGAGAACTGACTACACCATGTTACAGGGCTGAAGAATGTGAAGGGGGTGGGGGG
>CAUYQV010085255.1:0-15500 GCA_963574575.1 Galagoides demidoff | reverse complement strand
TTTTCCGAGCACTGGCTGACTGACTACACTCCTGGGACTTCCTGGGTGCTTGCGGGCGCCCCTCTCCACATCCTGCTTCCCCAAACTCGCGCCAGCTACCCCAACAGCTAAAACTCATCCCCTGACCCTGCTCACTCCCTGCTCATTGGAATTTCCCTTGCTTAACAGACCCCTTGCACAACCCACTCCCTGCTCAGAACGCTCGGAATTTCCATTGCTTAAACAGACCAGTGACCTTACCCCCTTACTCAACTGCCTTTCCCCTGATCAGAATCTCCCTTGTTCAAACAATCACCGACCCCCACACCCATCTGTTTGCGGTTTTCAGCTTTAAAAGAAGCCTGTAACAGCCATTCAGGGTCCTTCTTCCTGAGGGGCTGAGGGACCCTGACGCATCAGCAATAAACTCGCCTCTTGCTTTTGCATCGACTCGAGTCTGGTGACTGTTCCTTGGGGGCGGCTATCGTGGCTGGACCCCGTTTTGGGTCCAACAGGTCCCATAGTTTTCCCTTACTAAATACTTTTTTTCCCATTCCCCCTTTTGCATCCTTTCCTCCCCTTTGTTTTCCATTTTTCCTCTTCTACGATTGACCTTAAGGCTACACTAAAAGCTAGAGAGAAGCTAGTGCCTTGAGTATCAAGAGAATGGGGATTTTTAGAGAGTTGAATTGTTCATCAATAAGCAAAACTACGCTCTCCCGCCGTGACTCTGTGTCCATTGGTCTGGGAGTGCAGACGATGTGCACGTAATAGACAGTAACTCCTCTTTCAATGTGAGATCATTCATAGAAATCCAGGAGTTTGTGAGAGGTCATTAATATGGGCAAATGACTTTGCAATCTAGACCCGTGATTTAGATCCTGCTCATGAATCCTGAATCCTTTTACTTCAAAACCACGTATGATGCTTGGAAGATCAGAAGTGAACTTCAGGTTAACCACTTCGTCAGACTCCTTAGCTATTGACAGTGGGAATATGCGTCATTTAGTTGTGAAAAAGAGGAAGTTTGTATGTGGAATTAACAATGTGCTAAGAGGGAACAGTATTCTCTGTGGTCCCTTGAAGGAAGTAGTGTTGACTAGATTTTTAAGTAGTTTACCATTAACTTCTGTTTTGAAATCATTTAAATACTTAATGTATATTTTGTTTGCATGTTTGTGTGGGGTGGGGGGAAACTATAACTTTCCCTCCTTTATTCATTAATTCTATACCATATAGTGTGCTGGGGTCAGTTAAATTGTAGACAGTAATACTGGGAGAATAATGAGTCTGTGAAGATGGTTTATGAAGGATTTTCTAAAAATCGCCCCTTGAATGTTGTACTATGGAGTCTCCTGGTCACAGGAAGGGAAAACCTAAAGCAAGAGGCCAAGAAACACCAATTTTCCTGGCCCCCCTCTTGGCTGGTCTGCAAAGTTTAAGGACATATTTCTTTGTGCCTTTCAGGTAGCATTCTTTTCAAGTGGATGGCCATGGACTCAGAGAAGATCTCAGAGAAGCAGGAGGAGATTCTCACTATCCTGGAAGAAAAATTTCCTAACTTGCCTCCAAGAGAGGATATCATCAACATCCTGCAGGAGACCCAGTTCAGTGCTCAGGGTGAGTGATTCTCTCCCCAGCCTCTCACCACTATGAGCAGGAAAGGTTCGTGGTATAGAGTGTAGTCAGGTCTGAAAGGACAAATTCAGTGTCTTTTCACTTTCTTCTCTTCTGCTTATGCTAGCAGAAGAATCTCAGGCACACATTGTCGGCTCACCTGGAAACGGACAGCCTACACTGCAGCCTCTCTTCAGCCTGCATGTGTGGTTAACATGTGTGTCCACCACACACCCCAGATGCATCATTTTACATTCAATTCCTGAGCTGAGAGTTTTCTATTTTGAGCGTGTGGCTGGAGCAGTGTCAAGAACAATGGAATTTTATAACTTAATTAATTTTAGACAAAGAGAGGGAAAATGGCTAGGCTGATGAAATTGTTCTCCAAGTCTAGGCTTTCTCAGGGCAGTGAATGTCCTGAATCAACAGTTTTATAATAGTAAATAGCTATACCTCATGAAATGCCTGATATGTACAAGAATCTGATGGTATAACTTCACAAGGATTACTGTACTAATCCTCATGACAACGCTGAAAGTCAAGGGCTTTACTGTTCCCCATGTCCAGAGAGAATACTGGAATACCGAAAGATTTCTTTGCTTTCCCAATTTTAAAGACACACATCAAGTGACCAGGCCAGGATTTAAACCCAGACAAGCTATCTTTAAGGTGCAAACACTACATTGCATAACTTTCTCTCTTGTTTCGGGATCCCCCAGAGGCAAAGCCTGAGGCAGAGCAGTTTCATGGCAGGTGATCCTGGCACAGCTGGTGGGGGAATGGATGGCTATATCCACCCAGTTAGCTCACTGGGAAACCAGAGCTTAACCCCTCTGGAGAACCCTCCGAGAAAAATGTAAAGTTATACCCCAGGGTTATGCCACCTGAGGGATGCATAGATGTGCAGGATGTCCTCACCTGTGCTCTCAGAGCTGATGGTTAAATTTTCAGGAATTTTGTGAGTTGGTTGACGTTGGATTGGGAGCTGGAGATCTGTCATGGAAGGAGTATTTATACAACAGAAGCTGACAAACACTATGAATCAGGTTTTGTTGCTGGTTGTTAAACTTTCACCTGCAATAGTAAGGACTACTCAGTCCCAGAAGTTCTCCAGAGTAGGCTCTGGTGACAGAGAAAGCCTTCAGGAAAAGAGGTGCAGGTGCTGGTGGCCAAGCCCGCTCTGATGGGGGAAGTCTGAAGAAATGGGGAGGGTGCTGACAGTGTCTGCTGTTACCTACGCACTGGTATGGCTGCAGGATGCTAGGCATTCTGTCACTTATTTTCAAAACGACACCAAACACTGAATATCACGTTACATCTAAAATGTATGATTTTATGCTGCACCATGAAAGAGTGTGACTTTTCAGTCTTTGAGTCAAAGAAAAATATTTAGTACCTGTTTTCCCATGCTGCTGTGACTGGCAGTGTGTTCTCAGTGGGTAGGTCAAGTAGTCGGCTGTGATATCTGAACATCTATCTGGGAAGAGTACATGTGCTTTCCCAGCCTTTACTGTGGATCTTCTTCCCACGAAGGTAGACCTAATCACGTGTAATTATGCTGAGTGAGAATTAGATGTCAAGCCTTTGCTGTTTCGCTGTGATAGATTTCATTGAGTCACATTGGTCAACTGATTACCACTGTAACAGTTCTGGATAATTTAGCCATTTGAGATTATTACTCCCATCATTTAAGGAATTCAATAACTTCTATTGCCTGAGCCAATTACGAGGATGAGCAACTTAATTATGACAGTTTTATGGGTCACATTTATGAAGTGTATTTTGGATAAAATTATACTAGAAATATCCAGGCTTGCCGAAATGCATTCTGAAGGCAAACAATGGCCTGGTTTGGTATATGTGACTTGTTTGCATGGTCATGCTAGTTCCCCATTTGCTCACCTCCACCATCCCTTCCCTGCCCTTGTCCTCTCTGGATGTCCAGAGGCTGACCCCTGAGTGTTTAATCCTCTGGGCTCCCTAGGCACTGGCTTCTGGTTGGGTTTGGCCAACAAGAAGATTTAGTAATGGGTGGGGGTGGTGAGATGGAGAAGAATGAGGCTTGGTCTTCCCTGCTCCCTTTTCTGCTTTGATGCTCCTTTTCTGGCACCAACCTCTGTTTCCTTCCCTTGTTCCTTTTCTGGTCTCTGGATGTGTCACCATCTTTTATTCACTGTGTCAGTTCTTCCCTCCTTCCTGTAAGTGTCCCGTCATCAAAGAGTCTTCTGTTGCATAGCGAGGGGTGACTTCTCTCTCTCACTGGGCTCCTACCTGAACCAGATGTTGCCATTAGGGTGATTATTGACTTAATGTGTGTGTGTTTATTGTAGATGAAGTGAAATTAGAGGGGAAAATATTAAAACTAACAAGGTGAATTTTCCAATAATACATTGATATTATTTTTAAAAGTTCTCCAAATATAGCATAATGTTCTTTCCTCTCATTCACAGGTTTAAGTATTGAACAGACAATGTTGAAAGATATAAAGGAACTGTCAGATGGAGAAATCAAAGTGGCCATTAGCACTGTGAACATGAACCTTGAGGTAAGGGTGGAAATGCTTTTTTAGCAATGATAGATATCACACGATTGCAGTCTAAGTAACTGCAATTCAACACTCTCCAGCACTTAAGTCAGCGTTAGTCTTTTGCTGTGAATGCTTTTCTTGTGATATATTTGAGTTGAAATGCAGGTTATTTCTTTAAGTGAAAACACTAGGCTGTCAATGAAACAAGCCACACCTGGATTCTCAAGATGAATGCTATTTTATTTGTCTTAGTACAACAGAACCTAAAACACGCTCGTTTATGTGTGTACGTGTACATATTATTAACGTGTTTAATGGCAATTATGATACATGCGGTTAGGTTCACTTCACTTCCTTATTTTCTACGTACCACCCCACATTGTTCAGAGAACTTTGCTTTAAAGAAACAAGTTGTCCTTTGGCCTTGGCAAGCTGTTGGGATGCATGGCATTTTGGTAACCAATGGTGACAACTCAAGTATTAATAAGGAACCTCCTTCCAGTCTGTTAAATGAATGACACCGAATGAACACCAATCTTGTCTTTGTGTGTTTCCTTGGTAAATTACCTTTTACCTACTTTGGGGGTTTTCAATGACTTGTATGTTAATCTTAATTAACGTAGCTAATGGGAACTATATTTTACAAAGGTGCCTTTGTGCTTTGGCAGAAGTCTGAGGGTTTTTTTTTAACTGCTATATTGCCTTCTCTTAGTTGATATAGGGTTGAGTTCCCAGGTCAAGTTCATGGAGATAAAATTTGCTCTATAGGAATTTATATTTTGATTTGTAGAAATCTATGTTGCTATTCTTTTTTTCTCGTAGTGATGATGAGTATATAACATGCGTATTTCTATGGGATAGCAGGTGTTCATGTGTTGTCAACACCCCAGAAAACCCAAGTGCGATCCTAGTGCCTTTTTGTAAAATTTATGCCCGGTCGATTAACATCATAATTCAGCTTATGTCTCTATATGAGTACTGGAGAGAAAATGTCACCTTGCATAGTGCCTCCGAGTTTACAGAACACATTTTCATTGTATGTACTTGGTAGAGCAACTCTACTCTTTCTATGAACTTCCAGATTGATAAAAACCTTATATAATTACTTATTGATGTGATTCAATACAAGAAATATATTCACTTTGGGATGTAGTTACTAGATAATCACCTTTAATTAGGAATTTACTTTGTGCCTAGAAAACCCAAGGAAAGCATGGATCTTACAAGGGTCAGTAGCTCTGAGAATCATTTCTACTAGTTCAAGCCTTAGGGTTTTCTTTCTCCCCCCTCCCACCCTGTCTTCCTACATTTAATGGCTTCTTATTAGGTTTTAAATGCCTTGTTTGGAATTCCTTTCTAAATTAACATAGAACATCTTGTAATTGCTTGGAACTGTCTATAGTTAGCAAATTATTTTAAGGCTATTAATATTATAGACTTACCATAGCTTTAATGTACCTTCATTTATATTATAGGGTTGTACAAATGGCTTTGTCAGATATGTTAAGCTGCAAATGTTTATCAAGCGGAATAAGTGATAAAACGATCATCTTAATGTTGACAGTAATTCACATACAGGTTCAGTAATTAATCAGGTGGTTAAGTACATCTCTGAAATCACTATATGATCTGGGAGGAGGGGAGAAGGACATTTGTGTATATGAAGATGCAGGGAGCTTTTTCACTTTTGCATAATGCGGATATTAAAGGTGATTGAAAACTGAAGGAAGAACTTTTTAGTAACATTGTCTACATCGTCATTGAATGAGAAAATTTACACAATTTATCCAATCTGTCAGATGGGAAAATCCCCACGTTAATGGCAGGGTTTGGTTTTCTCTGTAGATTCTCCTGTGATACAGTAGGATTTTTGCAATTTCTACTCATATTTAGTTACGTTTCAGCATTCCTTTCTCATTCCATTCACCTCACTTTTGAAAATAATGATAGAATCTCCCAAGTCTTATATTGTGTCTCGGTGGCTCATGCCTGTAATGCTAAGCACTTTGAGAGGCTGAGGCAGGAGGATTACTTGAGATCAGGAATTTGACACCAGACTAACCAAGAGTGAGACCTGGTCTGTACAAAAAATATTGATAGAAAAATTACCTGGGCAGGGTGGCACGTGCCTGTAGTCCCAGCTATTGGGGAGCCTGGAGGATGGCTTGAGCCCAGGAGTTTGAGGTTGCAGTGAGGTATGATAATGCCTCTGCACTCTACTCAGAGTGACAGAGTGAGACTCTGTCTCAAATAAATAAGTAAATAAAATGACAGAATCATCACAATCTTATTTTGTGTTTTGGAGCAGTTGCATAATTACCCTTTAAATCTAGGTATATGCTCAGATAAAATGTCTTAGTTTTTACGACTTTCTAAATCTTGTTGGTCCTCTAAAGTACAGTCAACCTAGACACTTCATGATGACTCATGAATTCTTCATTTTGTGTTATCAGCCTCTGAACTCTGGGATAATGTAATCTAGATGACCAATTGAGGATTTCAATTTATGCTATATGTCTTCCACTAATTTTGAACTTGTTTTATAATTGATCATGGTTTGATATTTTAATTAAGAGCAATGATGGTATCTTTGACCTCTGTTTCCTTCAATTTTCTGGCACAAGGCTGGGCACATAGTAGATACTTACTAATATAAGTAGTTAATACTTACTAATGTTTGTAATTTGTCCCTTTGATATCTGATTTTCATTTCTTTTTGAATTTAAATAAATCAGCTAGGAAAGCAAAGTCACCTAGCTAGGCATTCGAAGCAGCCTACTTTTCCCCTTCCCAACCAGTTTCTTCCAGACAATTATGAATGAAGGTTGATGTCAGATGGATAAAAAATGGCCCACATATTTATAGACATTACTGCTTATCCTCCTGTCCAAAAGTGGAGTGGGTGGCATTACAAAGTAGTCAGCTGTTGTCCCTGGAAGAAATCAACTGGAGGTTCTGTAGCAGTCAGGGATGTGGGAAAGAAGATTCCTTACATTTTTCTATGGTCCTTTACAATGCTTAAATGCCACAGTTGTATGTATCATAGCCTTTATTTGCCTGGTGACCCAAATAATTTTCTTGTGTGGGAACATTCATAAAAATTAGAAGGATTTGTCTCCTTGTAGCAGTGTATATTCAGAGGGAACCACTGGTTTTGGAGGTAGGAACCACTGCCTTTGATAGACAGGTTGACTCTGACTCTCTATAGCAGGGGTCCTCAAACTTTTTAAACAGAGGGCCAGTTCACTGTCCCTCAGACTGTTGGAGGGCTGAACTATAGTTTAAAAGGACAGGGAGCAGCTAAGCCGGACAGGCCGTGGTGGCAAAAACACCCGGCAGGCCGGATAAATGTCCTGGGACGACCACATGTGGCCCATGGGCCATAGTTTGAGGACGCCTGCATCTACACAATAAGGGGGAGGCTTCTGAACCCCCTTGTCTCTGATTTGTATTTGTTATATCTCACAAATAATAGCTATAACCTAATCAAAGGTATATAAATTGCTGAATGAAGTACCATAAAAAGCAGTTGATTGTAGTAATATAGAGTTTCCTTGCTTTGCTTGATGTGTGAGGTCAGAATGGATGTGACTTTCATGAGCAGTGAGTAGAAATGGCCTTATCAGAGACGTGGCCAGAGGGCAGCCCCTCTTCCAGGGAGGACTGTAGGAAAAGATGCTGCAGTCTCATTTCACGCGGCCCCCAGGCCACCCCGTGTCTGAATGTAGCACGCATCCTGTGGGGAATGCATATCACATATTGGAATCCACTTTACTGATCATTGCTGGACCTGATCCTTTGGGCCATTTTCATTGCTTGCTGATTTGATTATCAGAAGATTTATCGATACCCAAGAACATGCTTAACTAGAACAAACTTTGCCTTTATTCTTTGTCAATAGAATGGTGATGATTATTCTTCTTGGACCTAGTTTATTCCCTACTAAAGCGGTATGTTAGAATGTTAAAAGGAAGGAACAGCTTTTTTCATTCTAATGAGGTGCCACCAAAGCAAGTTTGCTCACTGTGGTACCACATTCATGGTTCCCTTGCTGATACCAAACGTTATTACACTTTCTTTAAGCCTCTCCTGAAAGGCTGTAAGTCACTAGCATCTTTGCTCAGGAAGGATGAACACCAGGCAACGCCTTGGTCACTTTTTATTATGATCAATTGGGCTATGACTTATTCTTCCATGCATACTGTATTGATTTGCTAGGGCTGGCATAACAAAACAGCACAAGCTGGGTGACTCAGACAAAAGAAATTTATTGTCTCACAGTTCTCGAGGCTGGAAGTCTCAGATCAACGTGTTGGTAGGATAAATTCCTTCTGAAGCCTGGAGAAAGAATCTGTTCCGTGCTTCTCACCTGGCTTCTGATGTTTTGCTGGCAATCTTAGGTGTCACCTCTGCCTTTGCCTTCATACCACCTTCTGCCTATGTGTGTCTCTGTGTCGCAATTTCCTCTTTATATAAGGACAGCAATTGTAATAGATTAGGGTCCATCTTACTACAACACCCCTGTCCTATTTATATCCTATAAATAAGGTCACATTCTGAGGTGCTGGGATTAGGACTTCAACATAAAATGTTTTGTGGAACAAAATTTAACCCATAACATTTGTTATCATGAAAGTAGTCATTTTCTAGAAAAATGAAAAGAATACAGTTTATAATAGGATTGTCTGCATGAACCTGTTGCCTCCTATGCGTAATTTATCTGTTGCTCTCACTTTAAAAAAAAAATTAAACTTATTTCCTTTAAGTGAGGAACAGTCAAGACTTTCAACTGCTGAAATTTTGTCTCTTATTCAGAGCTGGCGTCTGAGCGACGTGTTCAGGTCTGTTTTCCCTCTGGGGCTCTGGGCTGTGCTTCTGCTGTGCTCTCAACCTGGGACCTCCTCAGAGCCAGCCACTCTGCTGTTGGAGACCTGGGCTGGGGAACACATGGGATGCTTTCTGGCAAAGGACTCAGAGACCTCTGACTCATTCCACCAGCCACGCCACACCTTGGAACAGTGCAGAAGGAAAAATATCAACATTTTCCATCAGCATTTAGGGCATAGACCAGAATGAATTCTCAGGATCTCTGTTAAACTCCTCCCTGATTAAAGGAAAGTTTACTTGGGCTTTGGTAAAGTATAATTGACTTGGCATTTAAGACTAAGCAAACCAGTCTGAAATATGGCTTACCAATTTTAGATACCAAATATGGTTTCTCATTGTTTGAGCTTGGAGACTTTTGGAGGCTAAGCTAAAGTACCTGTAGACTATTTACCTACCTTATTTTGTGATGGAATCCATGGTCTCTTTTTGGGAAGCTTATGTTATTTTTGATTAAGATATTCTTCAACATTGAAGTATTTTGAAAAGATGACTTTTCAAAGCTGTTCTGCCAACCTATAGAAATATGTGCAGACAGTCTTCCAGGTTCTCAATCCTAAGTGCTTCCATTTCCTTTTGGATTCAGTTCTGTAAACTCTTCTTTGGTGCAGCCCAAATTGATAAGTGAAGATGAGTACTCACAATGTACCAAACAGTACACTAAGACTTTATAAGCATTATCTCTCTTACCTCTCTAAGCAGGAGGTAGGGTACTCATGATTACACCTGCATTATACCAGTAGCTGGAACAGATAAACCCAAAATCTCAGCATCTCAACCCAGAAGTTTATTTTTTCCTTATATAGCAATCTCATTCGGTGTTCTCAGCCATGAGGACTGGGTTGATTCAGAGACCATCTCCAAAATGTGGCTTCTAAGGTTACCTTGAGGACATCTCCATCTTATATTCTAAAAGAAAGAAGAGCTTGGAGGGCCAAGGTGGAGATCTTTATGGCTCTGGTCTGGATGTGACACCTATCAGTTTTGCTTATGTTTCATTGACTGAGGTTAAATCATTTGTCTAATGTATACCCAGGACTGAATGCAGGTTGGTCCTGCCCCAGCACTAGGTGCACTATTGGAAACACACTACCAAAACGCAAGACTGATATAGAGCTTGAGCCTGTTCAGGAGTCCACTAGTAGGTCATCAGGGGTCAGTCATTGCCCCATGTGTCAGACAGCCTTACCCAATCCTCAGTTGACACTCTTCTAAACTTTCTTTTATAAATGTTCCTGTTTTTCTTTTCTTTTTTAAAATTTCAAAATATTAAGGTGGTACAATTTTTTTTTTAGCAGTTTTTTTTCGGCTGGGGCTGGGCTTGAACCTGCCACCCCAGGTATATGGTTTCGGCACCCTACTCCTTGAGCCACAGGCACCACCCTGGTACAAATATTTTTATTACATAGACATTGTATAATGCTGAAGTCAAGTGTATGTATGTCACCAGCTGGTGTTCATTGTACTTGATATGTAAGTTTTTAGCCCTTACCAGCCACCAGCCTTCTTGGTTTCCATTGTCATTTACATCTCTTTGTACAGTGAAAAGTGTTGACAATCTTTCTCTCCATACTCTTGGTAGCAAACTTTCTTCCTCTTTATCTTTACATCTTTCCTTCTTTAAAAGAGCATTTTACTTTTAAACTATAAACATCATTCACATGCTAAGTGCTGATAGTGAAGCTATTATTGGCCCCCCAGATAGAGAAGATTTGCCACAATAAGTCAAGTAGATAAAAGTAATAGGCAAAAGAATTATGGGGCAAGGGATTAGAGAGGACATACCACATAGGAATGAAAAAAATCTTATGTTTTTTCTCAGACTACCTCCAGAATTCAACAACATGAGTATTCTGATTTAGCTCTTTCAAATTTGTGTCAAAACAGAGCTATGATTTAGCTTTTTCAAAATTCTGGTTGAAAACACAGGATCCCAATTGGTTAGTGAAAATTTTTTTATTAAAATGAAGCAGTATTACCTTTGAGCACTATAGTAACTTCAAATAACAAAACCCTGAGTAGCTGAGGTGGTGGGAGTTCTCAGTTCATGTTTGGCTGAAGAGTCCAAAGGGGCTTAAAGCAAATGACAAATATGGTCCTTATGCAGACTTAGCAATCAGTCTTCATGAGGCACATGGAAACTAATTTAGAGCTAACGATTCCTAGCTTCTGGAGGCCAAGTGCAGGATGAAAAAGTAAAACATGGACCCAAGAAAGTGGATGTGGACTTTCACTCCTATTGCACTATGAGTGGGTCTTGGTAATGAGATGTAACAGAGATGAGAGAATTGAAAATCTTTGACTAAAGAATGGTTTATTGTATGTACATATCAATGTCAACATTTGTCTTTGATTCTTTTTTTTTTTTTTTTTTTGCAGTTTTTGGCCAGGGCTGGGTCTGAACCCGCCACCTCCAGCATATGGGGCCAGTGCCCTACTCCTTTGAGCCACAGGCACTGCTCCAAAAGGGACTTGTTTCTTTTTCTTTTCTTTGCAGTTTTTTGGCCAGGGCTGTGTTTGAACCCGCCACCTCTGGCATATGGGGCCGGCGCCTGACTCCTTTGAGCCACAGGTGCTGCCCAACATTTGTCTTTGAAAATTGTACCAAGTAGCTAAAGCTTATAGTACTTAGAACCCTTTCAATTTATATGTAGGTACCTCCTTTTGCAGATGGCAAAAAATACTTCACAGACACTAAAATAAAGTCTATAAAACCCATTTTCCTCAAAATGTCTTATAATAGAATTCTCTTTTTTTTATTGTTTGTTGTTTTATTTTTTATTTTTTTTTATTATTTATTGAGGGTACAAAGAATTAGTTTGCACTGATTGCATTTGTTAGGTAAAACCCTCTTATAATTGGGTCCCGCCCCCAAGAGGTGTGCCATACACTGTGACTCCCCATCTTCCTCCCTCCTCCCCTCTCCCCACTCCCTCATTCCTTTACCCCCTCATCCTTGTATTAGATCATCTGCCACCTTCATATTAGAACTGAGTACACTGGATTCTTGCTTCTCCACTCTTGGGATGCTTTATTAAGAAGCATGTCCACCTCCATCCAGGTTCATACAAAAGATACAAGGTCTCTATCTTTTTAATGGCTGAATAGTATTTCATGGTATACATATACCACAGCTTGTTAATCCATTCCTGGGTTGGTGGGCATTTAGGTTGTTCCCACATTTTGGCAATTATAAATTGATATGTGATAAATAGTCTAGTGCAAATGTCCTTATGATAAAATGATTTTTTTTCTTCTGGATAAATGCCTAGTATTGGGATTGTAGGATCAAATGGGAGGTCTAATTTGAGTTCTTTGAGGAATCTCCATTATAATGGAATCTGTACCTCCAGCTAAACTCAAGTTGGAGGCAACTTAATGTTTCCATTGACAATTTTTCTCTGTTTCACTTATTGGTTAATTTCAAATGAATTTAAATGATTCATAAAACTTGGTTTATCTAGTTATACTTCTCTGTAGAATGGACATTATTTCCCCAAATGGCATGAAATACCTCAATACCCTTTTTCAGAGATCATTTTGCCCCAGGAGTTACTTAAGAACTGCTGTGGCCAGAATGTTTGTGTTCGTCCAAAATTCTTATGTTGAAACTTGATCCCCAGCGCAGTGGTCTTATGAGTGGGGTCTTTGGGAGGTGATTAAGTCATGAGGATTTCACCCTTCTAAGTGGGATTAGTTCCTTAATAAAAGGGATTGAGGACACCAGTGCATCTCTTCTACCATGTGAGGACAGAGCGAGAAGGCACTATCTGTGAGGAACAGGCCCTCAACAGACACCAGATCTGCTGGCAAATGTCTGTTCTGTGTGTGGCACCCAGTCTGAGGTGTTTAGTCGTAGCAGCCTGAATGGACAAGCGGTGATCCCAGGCTTAGAGCTCATCCAGGTGCTCACAAGGTAGCCACGCTTTCCCTGGCCTAGTTTCACCCCCATCCCCCAAACACACTGATCAAGGTGCAGTCATGCAAAGCAGGAGGAGGGGAAGTACAAACTCTCCCTGGGTCCTGGAAATCCCCCTGACTTTCCTGTGCAGCTGGGAAGTGGGAATGATGTAGTGAGATAAGATTCCATGGGGACAAACCTCATCAAGAGGCTGCAGGCAATTTAAGTGACATTAGCCTCAAAAAAGGCTATTCGGTGTGGAGCGGAAAGGAAGAGAGCTATGGGAGGAGATGCATGCGTTCCAGGAGCCCAAATGTGGTTGGCTGTCAGTGAGCAAACAGTACAGAGCTAGTGTTGCATCAAGTGGAATTTTCCTAGACTGCCTGTCTAGTGGAGAATGGCGTTCAATCTGTGATTCAGATTTATATGCAAATGTGGATGTATATCATTCACAACCTTTCCTCCGTCACATCACACCCCATACCAAAGACACCTGCACATGTGTTTTTGCACCATGGGCATGGACTAAAGCAAGCCTTTATACCCCAACCTAGGATTCCTGGGGTCATGATGCAGCAGGTCCAATTAACTTCTGCCTCGCTGCCTCTTCCTCAGATCGAGGTGGTGCTTTTATTATCTTTTGCCATGTAGTAAGACACTACCCCCCAAACCTAGAGGCTTAAAACAAGATACTGTTATCTCTCACAGTACTAATAGTTTATTGTGCTCAACTGGGTAGTTCCTGCTCATAAATCCTCATTCAGTAGCACTTAGATGGTGGGCAACAGCGGGCTCAATTTTTGACTGTCATCTAGCTTGGGCTTCTTCCTGAATGACACTTAGGTTCCAAAAGAGTGCTACAAGAGTAGACTTCCTAAGAGATTCAGGCGGAAGCTACAGTTCTTCTTCTGACTTCACCTAAAAGGTCTCAGAATACCAATATCTTCATGATTCATGCACGTACCTAAGACCAGCCCACACTGATGCTAAGGGAATCAACAGTGGTGGGCTGGTAAATGTTTAAGAATGGAGTCTCTAGGGAAAAAAGGATACACACATATTACTGATACAAGGAATATATATCATAGATAATACACATTTTCTAAACAATATACTATGTTCTTTATTCTTTTTATTATAAATTTAATAAAGCTAATTTATTCTTGTGGAATGAACTAGTTAATTGTTATGCAACTTTTGCTTTGGGATTGACGAATGGCTAGTTCCCACTAGTTCCCAGGATGTAGTTGAGGTTTTTATTTTCCTTAACAACAAAGTGAAAACAAAGAAGACCTATGTTTGAACTTCACTTGTTTATTCACAACATGAAGGAATTCTTTGCTAAATTAAAGAATAGTGTTCAAATACTAAAAAAAAATTAGTCATAGTTATTTCTTTGATGTTATTTATAATGTGATGGCTACAGGCAGAACACACTTTTAAGTTTAATCTGCATTATTAACTTTCTCTTCATTACTTTCTTAAATTTTAAATTGCATGTGAACTTTAGGGCCACCCTGTATAGACCAGGACTGGGAAATTTTTTTTTTTTTCTGAAAAGGGCCAGATAGTAAATATTTTTGGCTTTGTAGCCCAATAGCCAAAACTCAAGTCTATTATGTAGGAGGAATTCAACAACTATTTGAGTGTTTAGGTCACAAGCCTTTGGTAAGCAAGGAGACCATGGCTTACCAACCCCTGGCCTCAACCAATAATACAAGATCTGATTTGTAGTTCTGGACAATTTTCACACTGTAAATACTCGTATCATGGCCCAACTGTAAGGCATTAGTGTTACATCATCAAAACAAAGTTGGGAAGAGATATGCAGAAGCAGACCATTGTATTTCTACCACGTGGACACAACAGATGTAAATAGTCTTAAGAGCATTGATAATAATAAATGTAATAGAATAATTAGAAAATAGTTGGTGGATTTATTAGGTTTGTTTTTAATATAATTTTTAATATAAATTGTATAATTTGATGGTGGCTGTATTAAATTTGCAGATAATGGGTTTGCCAACATCCTGAAAATCTAACGATCAGCTCTTGCCAATGGTTACAAGTCAGCTCTACCCACTGCTGGGAATTAGGCCTGGGGGAAGGGCAGGTGCTTCTAGGGAGGGAAGGAGGGGAAGGGAACCTTTTTGGAGAATATTTACCAAAAAGGAGAAAAATTGCTGTGGTAGCTAAGATGATGACATGAAGTATCAGATTTTCTTTTTAAAACCCTCTGTTCCTTATCTACCACAGTATTGCATATATAGGGGGTGCACTATACAATTCATGTGTTTTTGGGTATAAGTATAAAGTAGCTAGAATTTTAGGGGCGTGCCTATCACTTGCATACAGTAGAAATTTATCTCTTCATGAGATAATTGATTGTAGCTGAAGTTCTCGTGTGGTTTTTTTTTCATTTTTTTATTAAATTATAAACACATAGATCATGTATACATTAATGCATTTATGGGGTACAGTGTGCTGATTTCATATAGAATTAGGAGCATTTACATCATACTGATTAATATGTACCTCATCTTGTTTACTTAATTATTGTGTTAAGACATTTATACTCTGTACTTAATAGAT
>CAUYQV010085254.1:0-15152 GCA_963574575.1 Galagoides demidoff | reverse complement strand
TTTTTTTTTTTTAAGAGGTGGTGTCTTGCTTTAGCTCAGGCTGGTCTCAAACCTATGAGCTCAGGCAATTCTCCTGCCTCGGCCTCCCAAGTGCTGGGATTATAGGGGTGAGCCACTGCGCTTGGCATTGCCTTAATTTTTATATTTTTAGTAGAGATAAGGTCTCTCTCTTGCTCAGTCTGGTCTCAAACTCCTGAGCTCAAGCAATCCACCCACCTTGATCTCCCAGAATGCTGGGATTATAGGCGTGAGCCACCTCACCCAGCTGGGACCTCTTTTTTTAAGTACTATAGCTCAAACTCCTTTAAAAGACACCTGGATTCCAAGGGGGTAAAGCCTCAGTGGCAGATGTTTATTGAGCCTCATGCTTGTGTCAGATTTATGCCTCATTAGCCAAGCAAGGCATTGGCTAAGCCCAGAGTTAATATAGGAGACTACCCAAAGGCATGAATACCATGAATACCAGCAGGGTTAGTTCACTGGGAGCCATCAGTGGAAAAGTCTGTAATTTTATGTACATTATCACTAATACTGGCAGTAGCCTGCTACATAGTTGTTATTTTTATCTCTTTTTACAGATGAAAAATCTAAGGTCCATAGAAGTCAAGTAACTTGAACAAGTTTCACAGTAACTAAGTGGTAGAAAATTCTAATTTTTGATTCCAAATTCTATGACCTTTCATCATATCACAATCTCCCCCTGGGAAGACCTGGGGTAAAACAAAGAACACGACTCAGGAGGAAACTTCAATGCATATTTTTATTTTAATCGGAAGCACAGTAGGCTCTATTTTTGTTTGCGTTAATGGAGAAGATAAGTGAGTCAACTAATATGAGCTTAGAAGGCTCCACGCCTGTAGCTCTGCGGCTAAGGAGTCAGCCACATACACCAGAGCTGGCAGGTTCGAATCCAGCCTGGACCTGCCAAACAACAACAACGACAACTACAACCAGAAAATAGCTGGGCATTGTGGCAGGCACCTATAGTCCCAGCTACTTGGGAGGCTGAGGGAAGAGAATCACTTAAGCCCAGGAATTGGAGTTTGCTGTGAGCTGTGACGTCACAGCACTCTACCCAGGGTAACAGCTTGAGGCTGTGTCTCAAAAAAAAAAAAGAAATATGTGTATATATATGTGTATTTACATATATACGTATATATGCATACATATGTATTGCATATATATGTGTATATATGTAATACATACATATATATAGGCTTAGGAGATTGAAAAATAGTTCTACTGTTGCCTAATAGCCAAACCATCTCATATTCCCAGTGGAAGTTTTATGGTTCCTCAGCTGGAATCATATACTATTTCATACATAATTCTCTGTCGTAGTTCTTACCTATGTACTATTTGTAGTTCCCCATTTATTATGAGCTCTTCCTGGCCTGGGTCCACAATTGCCTTGTCTATTGTCTGAAGTACTGAAGGTTTCTGACAAATGTTTGTTGAAGCAATGAGTGAGCAGAGGTCAAGGAGAACAAACATGAACACCCTCACATTTTTCCAGGAACCCTGAGGAGAACCAGTAAATAACGAGAGAAAAAGCATTAAAGTATTAAAATGAGGTCTGCATTTGGTGGTTTGAATATCCCTGTCAAAACCCATCTTCAAACTTAATCACCAGTTTAATAATACTAAGAGTGAGACCTTTAAGAGGTGAATAGATCATAAGGGCTCTGTCCTGATGAAGGGATTAAAGTCACAGCCATTTCTCTGTTTTATTTATTTATTTATTTATTTGAGACAGAGCCTTAAGCTGTCCCCCTGGGTAGAGTGCTGTGGCATCACAGCTCACAGCAACCTCCAACTCCTGGGCTCAAGTGAGTCTCCTGCCTCCGCCTCCCAAGTAGCTGGGACCACAGGCACCCACCACAACGCCCAGCCATTTTTTTTTTTTTTTGGTTGCAGCCGTCATTGTTGTTTGGTGGGCCCCGGCTGGATTCGAACCTGCCACCTTAGGTGTATGTGGCTGATGCCTTAGCCACTTGAGCCACAGGTGTCATTTCTCTGTTTTACATGGACACTTTTACTTTCTACCTTCTTCTATGAAATAACAATCACCAGATGTCCTGGACTCGAATAATTCTCCTATCTTGGCCTCCCAGAGTTGCTAGGATTACTGGTGTGAGCCACCATGCCTGGCCCTGCTTGTTTTTTTAATTTCATTTTTTTCCCCATAGTTTTTTTATCAACAATCTTGAAAGTGCACAGAGAGGAGTCATACCCCATAGAATAGCCTTTTATGGCTCGGCGCCTGTGGCTCAAGTGGCTAAGGCGCCAGCCACGTACACCTAAGGTGGCAGGTTCGAATCCAGCCCGGGCCCACCAAACAACAATAATGGCTGCAACCAAAAAATAGCCGGGTGTTGTGACGGGCGCCTGTGGTCCCAGCTACTTGGGAGGCTGAGACAGGAGACTCGCTTGAGCCCAGGAGTTGGAGGTTGCTGTGAGCAGTGAAGCCATGGCACTCTGCCCAGGGGGACAGATTGAGGCTCTGTCTCAAAAAAAAAAAAAAATTATCTGGGAGTGAATGAATCCATGTTGGGGTATAGTTTCTGCCTCTACAGTCTCCCTTCCCTAGAGTTCCTTCCAGCCCCCCACCAACAGCCAAGGTTACTCACCTCCAAGGCTCCCACCCACAGAGGCAAACATCAGTGTAACAAACAGCCCAAAGAGCTGGTGCACAGCCTGGGATGTGGCACTGCGCTGGGCCTCAGCTACCAGTGGAAACACGTCCTGTAGGCTGTCGGGAGACCAGATTGCAGTGGTGGGGCAGGGATGGAGCACAGGCCAGGGCTGGCACTGGTGCTTACCTAAGTGTACATGAAACAGCCAAAAGGGCCTCAAGGAAGCCTGCCAGGCTGAGTCTCACCTCTGGGCTTAAGTTGAAGCCAGCCCCACACCCTGGAGCATCCCCCTACCAGCAGACACCCACACACCTTACAAGACTCAGTTTGAGGTTCACATCTATAATCCTAGCACTCTGGGAGGCCAAGGATGGTGGATCAACCAAACTTAGGAGTTCAAGACCAGCCTGAGCAAGAGTAAGACTCTGTCTCTACTAAAAATAGAAAAACTAGCTGGGTGCCTAAAGTCCCCTATTGCTGAGGTGGCTGAGGCAAGAGGAGTTTGAGCCCAGGTGTTTGAGGTTGCTGTGAGCTATGATGATGTCATAGCACTCAACCCCAAGGAGACAGAGTAATACTTAGTCTAAAAAAAAAAGAGAGAGAGTATCCTTTAAATCTAAGAGTAAAAAGAAAAAGAGAGAGAAAATATAAACATTGCTGTTTTTACTTTTTTTTTGGCCCACTGAGAAGGCTCATGACAGAGGTCACTCCAGATAGGTAATGACTACAGTATGGATTGGAGGAAACTCACCCATCTCCGTAAGCTTCATGGGTGGCCAACCCAGCCACAAGGGCCCCCAGGAGGGCCCCCAGGATCCCTGGCATCCCATGGAGGTTGTGAACACCACATGTGTCTTGGATTTTGAATTTTGATTCAAGGATGGGCTGGAGGACAAGAAAGATAATGAGTCTCCCATGCCCGCTCCTAGCCCCCCTCTAGGAAACTGAAGCCTCCATGTTCCCCCCGGGGCCCGAGACACATCTATACCGTGAAGAACTTGTACCCCAGGGTGGAGACAGTCCCAGCCAAGAATCCAGCAGCCAGAGCCCCAAAGGGTGTCAGCATCATTTCACTTGATGTTCCCACCACAACCCCTCCAGCCAGTGCTGCATTCTGGATGTGGACCTATGGGAACAGGGGACAGCAAGGCACTGGCAGCCCTTTCAGATCATCACACCCCCACCCAACCCATTCCCCATCCACCAGTGACACCTACTACTTCTGGAAGTACTTCTGCCATCTAACTTCTCACTGTCCTGCTGTCACATCATTTCTTCCCACTCTGACTCCCACCACCAGTACAGATGGGGCCCCCATGCCTGTGCTCTTACCTGTTCCCCTAGAGAATCTTCCTTGCAGGGTCTCTGACCTCTCCTCGCCCTCCCAGGCCACCCCTCTGCCTCTCTCAAGGCGTCCTCCCCATACCATGTCGAGCCGCCCGTCCCTGCTGACAAGAGCTGACAGGGCGAAGGTGCTGAGGGTGCTTGCGGTCAGGGAGTAGTATGTGTTGAGGGCTGTCCGATGCTGCTCATCTCCCAGAGCGGTGGGTGCAGAATTGAAGCTAGGCCAGAAGACCCACAGGAAGATGGTCCCTGAGTGGAGGCGGGCAGGCAGACGGAGAGGCAATGAACTGTGCAACTGCAGACAAGTCACTGACTCTCAGCAGCCTCAGTTTCCTCATCTGTAAGGTGGGACTGATGATAACACCACTTTATAAAGTGAGGATTAAATGAGGTAATACATATAAATGTCCGATCCACAGCCTAGCAGGTACTGACTGTCTGACTGACCAACAAATAGAAGCTACCAAGGGTGCTGGCACAGAGGGTTGATAAGAGTAAAGAAATGCAGAGGCCACTGCTTGTCAGGTACTGTGCTGGGCACCTGAGATACACATCAGGAAGATAGTGTTTTATAACCTCAGTTGCCTCCTGGAAAGGGTGGACCCTGTGGTGATCAGGAGATGGCTGTTTGCTGAGCACCAGATGGGCTGGCTGGGCCCACATGTTTTCATGGAAGTCCACATGCTCCACCTGCCTGTGCTCAGGTCTGTCCTTGAGGGAGAAGGAGGAAGCTGGAAACCCCCATAGAGTGCACCAGCAAGGTGAGAGGCTGAGGGACACTCCTTAGTTCTGAGAGCTTTATGGGGACTAGACATAATCCTAGTCTTGAGTGAATGCTAGCACACCTAGACTCGAGCTTGGAAGAAACTCAAGGAAGGGCCTTGTCTTGTCTGAGTGACACACACACTCGACACAGCAGCTGGCAGGCAGAGGTCTGAGGATACAGATCTCCAGGATATACAGGGAGATCTTGGAGATGGCTTTGCACTTCAAAGAACACTTATCTGGGTCTCAGAGGACAAGGAGGCCTCAGCTGACCTAGGGCTGCTGTGCTCTATTTCACAACACACTTAGAGGTGGGTGAGAAATACAAAACCAGCTTTTTAAAAATGTAAGAATAGGCCCTTCAGTACCTATCAATACCTTCTACGAAAAAGTAAAGTATGGATTTCCTCTCCTGCTGAAGTGTGTGAAGGTCGAGAGAGGGGCCAAGGCTAAGGTAGAGACACCTGCTTAGAGAAACAGGTAGTGACCAGGCTTCTACTGCTTTGCAAGGTGACCCAAGACTGACATCCCAACCCCGTGCCTGAGAATGCAGGAGCTTTCTGGGGAAACAGCTGGGAGGAAGTGTCCTTGCAAGGCAGCCACAGAGGGAGGCAGGCAGAGGTCATCTGTTTGCAGGGAACCAAATGAGCAATGGCCTGGAGGCCAGGGGCAGGGAGTAGCCAGGTCTGGCTGAGACCAGAGTGAGGGGAGAGTGGGTGAGGAGGAGAGGGAGGGCACCTAGACCTACAGGGGCTAGGGGGTTTCTTTTCTTTTCTTTTCTTTTGAGACAGAGTCTCACTATGTTGCTCTTGGTAGAGTTCTGTGGAGTCACAGCTCACAGCAACCTCAAACTCTTGGGCTTAAGCGATTCTCTTGCCTCAGCTTCCCAAATAGCTGGGACTACAGGTACCCAGCACAATACCTGGCTATTTTTTGTTGCAGTTGTCATTGTTTAGCTGGATTGGGCTGGGTTCAAACCTGCCAGCAGGGGCTAGGTTTCTGATATGTAGGGTATAGGGTTCTGGAAGGTTTTAAGCAGATATTAAAATAGATTTAGAAAGGACCCTGGGAACGAATCTAGGGCTAAGTTCTAAGAGTCTTTCCTAAACTGTTGGGATGAAGAGCAGGATCCCAGATCCCTCACAGCAGAGTCCAGTGAGACTCTGAGTCCCCTGAGGGATTCCAGTCCCCTGAGGCCTGCTGGCAGCATCCCAAAAGACAACCCTCTCCAGTACACATGCTGCCACCTTGAAGGCCTCACCAATCATGGCGAAGAGGTCCGAGTGGTAGACAGAGTCCTGGAGGTGCCTGCTCTTCTCCAGCTGGGGCCTGTAGAGAACCCGGGACAGGGCCAGCCCAAAGTAGGCGCCAAAAGTGTGGATGGTCATGGAACCTCCTGCATCCTTCACCTGGGGAAGGTGAAGCTGAAGTGGAAGGCAGCCCCAGCCTGGCCCTGATGCCGCCCCTCCCAGCCCTGTCCAGACCTGCCATACCCCCAGGACACGGAGGAGCACAAACTCATTGATGCCAAACAGCACCACCTCTAGCAGGGTGGCGAGCAGCAGCGGCGCAGGCCCAGTCTTGCCCAGGACGGCACCCAAGGAGATGAGCACGGCCCCCGCACAGAAATCAGCGTTGATCATGCTAAGGGGGCAGAATGGAGAGTGAGGGGGCAGGGAGGGGAGAGGAGAGGTGGCTTCTGGGCTTCTGCCAGGCATGAGCTGGAGGCAGCATGAGCAGGGCAGAGGCCTAGATCCAGAGAGGAGGAAGGGAGCCCAAGCCCTTCCCTGGAAGTCGGGAGGATCACTTGGTCCTGTTTGTAGAAGAGGAAGCTGGTCTCGAAAAGGTTCTGTGACTTGGCAGACCAAGCCCACAGTTGGTGGAAGAACCAAAACTTAAGCAAAAGCTTCTAGAAACCCTGCCCTTCCCTACTAGGCTATCTGGCCTCCCAGCTCTCGGGTAACAGGGGCCCTAGAGAATGAGGCTTGGGGCTGGCATGTGGGCCAAAGAAACCAGGTGAGGAGACCAGGGACCTCCTAGAGAAGTCAGCTGATGAGTCAAATGTGGCTCAGGATCCAAGGACAGGGCTTGAGAGGGTCTCTCAGGCAGAGGCCTCCCAAGGGGGCCTGGGGGACCCTGGGAGGCTGCTGATGCTCACCTCTCCATGCCAACATGGATGTGACCACTGTGGAAGGCATGGAGAAAGCCCTGAACCAGTGTGGACCATTGCAGGGCAAAGGCGGCCAGGAGGAAGGTGAACCCCACGCTGCTGAAGCCGTAGCGCTGCAGGAAGGCCATGAGGAAGCCGAAGCCCACAAAGACCATGACGTGCACATCCTGGAAGCCTGCAGTGGGCAGAGGCACATGAGGCATTCAGGGGCTGCTCTGCCCAGAACCCAGAAATTAATCAGCCATCCTACCAGTGTCTCCAGCTCTCACCGGCCAGAGCTGCCTTGAGTCAAGCCTGTAAAACTCCCCAGGCATGGCAGGAACTCCCAGCCATCCAGGTGGAACTAGCCAGTTTGGATCAGTGGAACCCAGACCACCCTTGCTGCCCCCATATCAGAGCAAGGGAGCAGTGTCCCCGCTTTACTCATTTACTCTTTCTCTGCCTCACTCACTCACCCCATGCCCAGGTCTCTTGTAATGAACTGGTTGAAAGTGTCGCTGTGCTCCTGCCTGGTGCAGTCCCTGCCCCTCCATTCAGAGTGCTTTTCCTGCAGGCCTTTTTGTGACTTCTTTTGTACTGGGAAGTCCTTCTTAATCTAACTGCCATACCTCATACTTTAGAATCTACACCTCTTTGTTTTGAAAATATTTATTTTTAAAAATAACTTTAAAAATAACTTTAAACTGGGTGGCGCTTGTGGCTCAAAGTACTAGGGTGTCAGTCCCACATACTGGAGGTGGTGGGTTCAAACCCGGCCCTGGCCAAAAACTGCAAAAAAAAAAAATTACTTTAAACTGTTAACATAGGTTCCTCAGGAAAAAGGAATTGAGGACGGGGCAGGGCTGCTGTGTTGTACAACTTCAATACCAATGATGCCTCCTGGAGTTGTACCATATTGTGACTCTGGGAAGGAGAATTTTCCTTTTTAGTTTATTTCCTTCTATAGTTTGAATATTTAGCTTTATAGATAAATTGCTTGCATTTTTATTTATGTATTTTTATTATTTTTTGGAAACAGAGTCTCATTCTGTCACCCTGGGTAGAATGCTTTGGTGTCAAAGCTCACAGCAACCTCAAACTCCTCGGCTCAAGTGATCCTCTTGCCTCAGCCTCCCAAGTAGTGGGACTGTAGGCACCAACACCTGCCAGCCTTGGTATATGTGGGTGGTATCCTAACCACTGAGCTATGAGTGCTGAGCCTGCTTGAATTTTTGTTTATTTATTTATTTATTTATTATTATTATTTTTTTTTTTGAGACGGAGCCTCAAACTATCCCCCTTGGTAGAGTGCCATACCATCACAGCTCATAGCAACCTCCAACTCCTGGGCTCAAGCAAGTCTCCTGCCTCTGCCTCCCAAGTAGCTGGGGCCACAGGTGCCTGCCACAACGCCCGGCCATTTTTTGGTTGCAGCCATCGTTGTTTGGTGGGCCCGGGCTGGGGATTCGAACCCGCCACCTTAGGTGTATGTGGCTGGCACCTTAGCCGATTGAGTCACAGGCGCGGAGCCTATTTATTTATTTTTTGAGACAGAGTCTCACTATGTCACTCTGGGTAGAGTGCCATGGCGTCACAGCTCATAGCAACCTCAAACTCTTGGGCTTAAGTGATTCTTCTGCCTCAGCCTCCCAAGTAGCTGGGACTATAGACGTCTGCCACAACACCCAGCTAAATAGTTGGTTGGAGTTGTTTGGCAAGTCTGGGCTGGATTTGAACCCACCAGCTCTGGTGTATGTGGCTGGCGCCCTAGCTGCTGAGCTATAGGCACTGAGCCTTGCCTGAATTTTTAAAAGAATCAGTGGGGTTTATGGGCAGGAAGATATGGGGCCTTTTCTGTTTATTTTCTATTCCATACCATTTAGTATATAAAGCTAAGCAGCGCCTGTGGCTCAGTGATTAGGGCGCCAGCCCCCATATACTAAGGGTGGCGGGTTCAAACCTGGCCCTGGCCAAACTGAAACAAAAAATAGCCGGGTGTTGTGGTGGATGCCTGTAGTCCCAGCTACTCGTGAGGCTGAGGCAGGAGAATCGCCTAAGCCCAGGAGTTGGAGGTTGCTGTGAGCTGTGACTCAACAGCACTCTACCAAGGGCAATAAGGTGAGACTTTGTCTCTAAAAAAAAACAAAAAAAGAAAGCTAAGCCAGGCTTGGAGCCCGTACCATAGTGGTTATGGCGCCAGCCACATACACCAGGGGTGGCAGGTTCAAACACAGCCATGGCCAACTAAACAACTGCAACAACAACAAAAAAATAGTCTGGGCTTGGCACCTATGGCTCAAGCGGCTAAGACGCCAGCCACATACACCTGAGCTGTCAGGCTTGAATCCAGCCTGGGCCCACCAAACAACAATGATGGCTGCAACCAAAAAATAGCCAGGTGTTGTAGCAGGTGCCTATAGTCCCAGCTACTTGGGAAGTGGAGGTAGGAGAATTGCTTGAGCCCAGGAGTGAGTTGGAGGTTGCTGTGAGCTGTGATGCTTCAGCACTCTACCCAGGGTGACAGCTTGAGGCTCTGTCTCAGAGAAAAAAAAATAGTCAGGTCTTGTGGTAGGTGCCTGTAGTCCTAGCTACTTGGGAGGCTGAGGCAAGAGAATCACTTAAGCCCAAGAGTTCAAAGTTGCTGTGAGCTGTGCACCACAGCACTCTACCGAGGGTGACATATTGAGATCACTTAAAACTCAGCGTACACCCTAACTTCTCTTGGTTTTTTTACCTGACTTATTTTCTCCTTGTGCAAACAGGATAGAGAATCTATTCTTGTACTCAAGGACAGTAAGAAAGCAAAGGGTAAGAAAGCCCTGGGTCAAAGGGCTCCTGTCCATCACATGTCACTCAAGAACTTATCTTATGGGAATCCCCTGTAGCTCAGTGGATAGGGGGGCACTGGCCACATACACCTAGGCTGGCAGGTTCGAATCCAGCCCGGGCCAGCCAAAACAACAATGACAACTGCAACAAAAAATAGCCAGGCTTTGTGGCAGGCACCTGTAGTCCCAGCTATGTGGGAGGCTGAGGCAAGAGAATCACTTAAGCCCAAGAGTTTGAGGTTGCTGTGAGCTGTGATGGCATGGCACTCTACCGAGGGTGATATACTGAAACAGTCTCAATTAAAAAACAAAACAAAACAAAGAAACAACAACAACAACAAAAAGAACTCAATCCCTTGCCCTTTCAACTGGAGTCTAAACATCAAGGAATCTCCTTCCTTGGGGAACATTCCACACAGAGAAATTCTCACTGGGCTCTGATGGGTAAGGGGTTATTCTGGCTGAAGGCAGGGGAATGGATAAGATGACTTCTCAACAATCTCTTTATTTAGAGGGTTCCTGTTGGGGCAGGAAGGAGCCTGATGCCCACCCTATCCTGTCCCATCTTCACCAGACCCAGGCATCTTTGATTGGTGAGAAGATAAAGCTACCTGTTACCCTCCCTCCTTCCCTTACTACTGCCCCAACCCTGCTAGATGTCTCCTGGGCAAGGCAAGATCATGGGGCAAGGCAGCAGTTAAATCTGGGGCTTTAGCCTCTGACAGAGTTGGATCTACTTTCCTGGTCTCCTTGCCCCCTTCTGACCCTATGACCTTGGACAAGCCACTTAACTTTTCTGAGCCTCAGATTCCTCACTGCAGAGTATGGATACAAAATATGAGGAGCAAGGAAAAGGGGAGATGTAGGGAGGCCATCTTCCATAGCCCCAACCACACACCTGCTGCTAGAACAGTGGTGGTGTACTCTCCTGGAAGAGGTCATGTCCCTTACCCACCCTCTTCCAAGAAGACTCTGATTCTATCTATCCTAAATCTTCTCCCTGCAAGTAAGGTCTCTGAGATGTATAAAAAGGAACTGTCCATCTTTTTTTCTTTTTCTTTTTTTGAAACAGAGCCTCAAGCTGTCCCCCTGGGTAGAGTGTCGTGGCATCACAGCTCACAGCAACCTCCAATTCCTGGGCTCAAGCGAGTCTCCTGCCTCTGCCCCCCAAGTAGCTGGGACTACAGGCACCCGCCACAGCAGCTGGCTATTTTTTTGGTTGCAGCCATCATTGTCGTTTGGTGGGCCCAGGCTGGATTTGAACCTGCCACTTTAGGTGTATGTGGCTGGCGCCAAGCCCATCTTTTTTTCTTAGAACACTTTCTCACATTTGCTTCCATGCCCTTGTAGCTCTGGCCCATTCCCCCCTCTTTCTTATTTTCCATCACGTGCCTCCTGGCATTAGAAGCTTGCAGTGAAGCTTGCAGTGCAGGGAAAAGGCTACAGATGGGGAATCAAGAGACCTGGTTCTAGCCTACCTCCTACAGAACATGACCTTGGGCAGTCCCATGATCTCCCTTTCCAAAACTAAGGGGTAGACTAGATGGGCCCTGAAGTCCCTTCCTGTAGAGAAAATAGATCCTCAGGGCAGCCATGCCTTTGGCATGGGCGAGTCCTAGAGCTCAACAACAGCCACCGAACTTCATCTCCCGAATCAAAGGGCAGTGGCCACACCTTCCCCTGGCCCTGACTCCTTCCCTTGGACAAAGGGACAGGTAAGGACCAGCCTCATCAAAGCCCCAGGCTCTAGGGACTTCATACCTCCCTCCTTCCCAACCTTCCCCCACAGCAGGGTCCAAGTCCACAGGAATGGAAATCTAGGAGAAAAAGAGGTAGGAATCCCACCTCTCATTGTAAGGATGGTGGTGATGGAAGGCAGTATATCTGAGAAGCACCTACCACCCTGTAAGAGAGGGGGTGAGAAGTTGGATTCCAAGGAGGGATTGTAAGAGGCAGGGGGCTTTAAGACCCTGAGTGGAGCCCATGGGAGAAACAAGTGGAGGATTCATGGCAAGCATCCAGCTCAGACACTCCGGAATAAGTTTACTTCTTTCAGTCTCTGGACTATTCCCACCCAACTCCTTGTCTCTGGGCAAATGAATGATCCCTGCCATTTCACTTCTGTGGCTCTGATTTTGATCCCAGCTTCCATGGCTCATCTTTCCAGGCAAGGTGTGGGATGAAATATGGGAGGGAAGAACTGCAGCCTCTTCTGTCTAGGATGGCTAGGAAATCTGGTGCTTTATGCCCAAATTCAAGTTTCCACTTCACTCTCTATATCCTCAGCACCATGATGTTCATTTTGTTGGGTCTGGGAGAGGTGGGGCCCGCCTGCCCGCAGCTCTGCATATGGAAAGTAGGGTAATAATGGGCTGGGATATATATTTTTTAACCTTACAGGAGACTAATGCTTTAGGCCTTGTTTAAATGTATATCCTTCGCATTGAGGCATCCTTTTTTCCATTGCTCAGAGAAAACTAATGCTCAGAAATATTTGTGAATTCTGGGAGGTCAAGTGTTCTTGCTCCCAGCTCCCTAGGGCCTAAGTTACAATGCTGGGGCGGGGGCAGACCTTGAAGAAGAGACTTTCTCCTCATGGTGGGGGTGGGGGGGAAGGAGGGGGAGATTAACCAATCCCTCTTGAAACTTGACGGTGACTAGTGAAGCAAGAAGCTTAGGGTGCCTGAGTCCTAACTCCAGCTCTGCCACTCAAGGACAGGTGATCCTGAACAAGTTACGACCCATCTGAGATTCAGCTTCCTCCTCTGTGAAATGGGCTAATGACCCTGTCATGCTTTCTGTTGGGTCTAGGGGCTGCTGCTCCCTGGTTTACCTGGTAGGTAGTTGCATCATTTTGTGACTCTGGAAGAGCCAGCTTTGGAGGACTGAGGAAAACCTTCTGGACTGCCCAGTCTTGGCTGCCTATAGGTATGAGGGCTTTATACCCAACACCTGCTGTTACCACCTTTAGGATAATCTCCACCTGTAGTCAGGGCAGAGCCTCTTAGGAAAGGCAAAATCTCTGCCACAGACCAGCAAACTGGGTGGTGCGACCAGGGAGTGGTTAAAGCTGGTGCTTCAGATCTGGGTTTGAATCCCAGCTCCCTCACTTGCTGAATCAGCCACTTTAACTCCCTGAACTTCAGTTTCTTCCTTTGTCTATCTCATAGACTAAAGGACAAAATGTAGGTGCCACCCTCGGCCCTAAACTTGGACTATGACAGGCTCTAGTGTAAGGGGTTTTTAACCAGGGACCCCTTCATTTCAGAGAGCCCACGTAGACCCAGACAGACTCGCGCACCCAAGGTCCCTTCCTGGACACCAGAGAGCTGGAGGTCTGCACTTCCCGCATGCCCTCACCCGCACTCACTTGGGTACCGAAAGTAAAATTCATTGTCCGCGTTGCTGTGATTGCCCTGGTGCCAGAGGGCAGCGTCGGTTTCGTGGTTGTAGCGGACAAAGATCGCAAAGAGGATGGCGGTGACGCCTTGGAAGAGGAGGCACAGCAGAGGCAGCTGCAGTCGCCGGCCCGCGGCGCGGCGCGGAGACCCAGCCATGAGACAGGTGCGGCCAGCGGGCGAAAGGCTCCTGCACTCCCGGGCTCTGGCTGACCAGCCCCGGGCGGCCCAGCGGGTTTCGCCTGAGCTAGGCCCCGCCCCACCTGGGCACGCCCCGCAAGGCCCCGCCCACACGAAGGTGTCATCCCTGCCTAAGACTGGCCCAAGGTTTAGGTTGAGGAGGGGGCTGCAGCTGCCTTGGCCTTGGCCTGAGGCGGGGCGAGCAGCCCGGGTGGGGGGGGGTGGGCTACAGGTCCTGTTTCCCTTGGCCCAACTGCCCTTGGCGCTGTTCTCGTTGGGATAGGTCCTTGGAAGTGACCCTGAAAAGGGGCCCTATGTTCCTGCTCTACGAAGGCACAGCTTCAAGACAGAGAAGGGGGCAGGGGTAAGGGAAGGGACCCCCTCTTACACGGTGTTAGTTTACGGATTGTCTCCCGAGCGGCCTTTAAAGGCCCTGATCTGGCTTGGCGCCCGTAGTTAGGACGCTGGCCACATGCACCGAGGCTAGCGGGTTTGAACCTGAACCCTGCCGGGTCCTACTAAGCAACAATGACAACAACAACAACCACAACAAGAAAAAAAATAGTCAGGTGCTGTGGCAGGCATCTGTAGTCCCAGCTACTTGGGAGGCTGAGACAAGAGAATCACTTAAGCCCAAGAGTTTGAGGTTGCTGTGAGCTGTGACGCTACAGCACTCTACTGAGGGCGATATAGCGAAACACTCTGTCTCAAATAAATAAATAAAATAAAGGCCCTGATCTGGCCCCTCTAGGTTCAACATGAGAAGAGTTGGGGGGTCACTCAGTCTTCTCCCTACTGAAAAAGCAGACCTGTGGAATGGAGTGAGCAGTCTGCTGCAGGCATTGATGCTGCAGGCTGAGACCATTTGGACTGTGGGGTAAACCCCCACAAAAATTAAATGAAATGTGCTCTTTTAATTCCAGAACTGAGCGAAAAGACTTGTGAGTATTATGTGCTTATGTCGGAAGCCCTAGGAAGACCTGGGAAAACACAGTGGGGGCCTGCAGGCCAGGCATAAAAACCTCCTACAGGTAACCCCGACTGAGCAGTCAAGTCAGCCTGTCAGATAAGGGTTGAAAAGGCCCATCTCTGCAGAGGACATGACTCAAAGGTCGATGTGAGTAAAAAGAAAAACTCCATCGTAATGATGTGAGTAAAATACTCCATGGTAACTGCAGGGTCTCCAAAACCATACAAAAACAGTCATGAAGCCAGTTTCTCAGAAATTTAATTGAGTACATAGAAGAGAAAGGTTTACTCCTCTGTTTATCCTACCTTTAACTTTAACAATAGAAATCAGATAATGTATTGTTCTTTTAAATCTTCCAAGAGGAATAGCCTGAGGCTAGCTTAAGATGGTTGTCATACTTTCCTGGACTTTCTTTAGGCTAATCTTATGTTAGCTATCTCACTTTCCCCGGAATTTTTTTCTTTTCTATAGTTTAAGATAAGAAATGAGGATGTTAG
Source organism: Galagoides demidoff (assembly GCA_963574575.1). Classification (NCBI taxonomy): domain Eukaryota; kingdom Metazoa; phylum Chordata; class Mammalia; order Primates; family Galagidae; genus Galagoides; species Galagoides demidoff. The sequence continues at coordinate 385 of CAUYQV010085254.1, read as the reverse complement.
GATTATTGATCAATGTAGTGTAGTGACTAGCTCCCAAAAAAGGGGAGTGGAAAATAAAGACATTTTGCTACTTGCCACCTAAGAGTATGTAGTCGTTTCTTGCTTTTAGACAATTCTAGGGCTCGGCGCCTGTGGCTCAATCGGCTAAGGCGCCAGCCAAGTATACCTAAGGTGGCAGGTTCAAATCCCCAGCCCAGGCCCACCAAACAACAATGATGGCTGCAACCAAAAAATGGCCAGGCGTTGTGGCGGGCGCCTGTGGTCCCAGCTACTTGGGAGGTAGAGGCAGGAGGAGTCCAGGAGTTGGAGGTTGCTATGAGCTGTGATGCCATGGCACTCTACCCAGGTGGATAGCTTGAGGCTCTGTCTCAAAAAAAAAAAAAAA
>CAUYQV010085249.1:0-14922 GCA_963574575.1 Galagoides demidoff | reverse complement strand
GCCCGGCCATCTTTTTGGTTGCAGCCATCATTGTTGTTTGGCAGGCCTGGGCTGGGGATTCGAACCCGCCACCTTAGGTGTACATGGCTGGCGCCTTAGCCAATTGAGCCACAGGCGCCGAGCCAGTACCAAAGTAATTCTTACAGCTACTCTAAGTGCCAAGGAACTCACAGAGTGGCCATGTGATGAAAGAATGTGTGGCTTGCTCATCAGTGGACTTCCCATTTCAGTGGAAGAGCAGAGCAGAGCTGCCAGGGAAGGCAGGGTAGAAAGGCTCTCTGCATTGGTCCTGGATTTGTCTCCAGACAGGGTCAAATACTTGTCTGGCTTCCAGTAGAGGCCAGGCATAGGTCCTGGACTGCCTTCCACCTAGTCCTGGACAAGAGTGTCAGTGTCCAAGGAGGTGACTCCCCAGCCATGGGGGGACATATGTGGCCATCTGGGGAGCCTAGTGGTCCATGGAGGCAGGGTGCCATGAGCATGCCAGAAGGGAATCATTCCAACTCCACTGGATGAAGCCCTTAGGTCTCACAGTTCACATCTTCCAGGACAGTCCTGATGTCCAAGTGTACAAGTTTGCATCAGACTTTGCATCTGGATTTGGAAGTAGTCAGTCTGACCCTGCACACTTTCTTGTCACCAGGAAGGCATGGCCCAGCTCTCCAGAAGCTCTGACAGCACAGCAGTTGCAAGACTGGCCTTGGATGGACACTCCTTTGTTGGAGCTAGACATTTTGCTCTTCCTGATGAAGGCTGGTGTCAGGGGATTTCCATTTATATGAATCAGTGAATGACTGACAAGGGCCAATGCCTCTTCTCTAAAATGTCACCATAGCAACCACCCTTATTTTTTCAGGAGGGTCCACATGAAACAAGAGTGAGAGGGAAGGCAGACTTGACCTACCTGGAGCCTGAGTGGTGAAGGCTGGCTTCTGTGTCCCTCCAAGGTCAGAGAAAAACAAAGACCAGAAGGAGCCAGAGACATAGCCCTCTCTATGTGGTTTGCATGCAAACTAGAGAGGGACCAAGGTGTGGAAGCAATACAAGGGATACCTGGGCACACCTCCCCAAGGTGGGTCACCCTAAAAAATAAACCCAAACCCAGCCCTGGCACAGAGGCCATGCACCCTTTGTGCTTATCTACTGAATAAATGGCAGGAGGAGAAGTGAATGGATCCAGACAATACTGTCAATTGTTCATCACAAGCTAAAATACTCATCATTTGCTACGTCCTCTAATAGGAAAGATTGAACAAGAAATCACAGTGAAACAATTTCACTGGTTATAATTACAGATTACTTCCTATCTTCTGGGCTAAAAACACAAAATACAATACAATGCCCGGCTCTTTATTCTTATTGTAGAAAAGTATCAAACTCAGTGAATACAGCAAAAGTATTCTTAAAATAGCGATCAGTGGTGATGGCAATATTACAGTACTAACCCCTATTCAAAATATTTCAGTTTTCCCCTCTCTCTGTCTCCCACCCATGTTTGGTTTATCTGACTGCAGTTTCCTATATCCCTGGGAATCTTGCCTCTTGCATCTGGATGTTAATTCAAGATCACAGAAAGAAAAAGTTGACAATATTAAGGTAGAAAAACTGATCTAATCCTTGCTTAGAGCATCTCAGCTGGAAAGTGCTTTCATGTACCCAGATCTTATGACACCAAAGCAGAAAGGGAAGAGTGAGATCAGATGGCCCAGAAAGAGGGGGAATCCTGACTCTCAGAGATGTGGGATTTTCTTCAGGCCCCCAACATGGCTTTTAAAATTTGAATTAGTTGCTAATATTCAAAGATTAAAGATCTTTTACACAAAAATATATATATCTGGCTTTTCTTAAAAGAATCAGAAGGTCATACAATAGAGGAACCACCTTCCCACACGGCGGCAATTGTCCAGAACTGAGGCCCTTGAAAGGGCCTCAGCTTCCCCAATGAACACAGACAGCCTCGGCCTGATCACTAGTTCATGCCAGGTGCCTGATTCCCATAGACACTGAGTTTGTAACCCCGGATTCTGGTCCAACCCCCTCATTTTGTGGATAATGGAACTGAAGCTGGAGATCAAGGAGTTGAGGAAGGACTGGCAAGGGTGCTCCAGGGCACCCCCGCCCCCCGAGACCACTCCCATGCTCCTTCTGGCTGCCCCCTTCACAAACTTGCTTCAGGGAGGGGTTGTGCCTATACGCTGAGATGCAGAGGTCCAACTGGTTTGCACTGCTCACCTGTGGATGTGACCCCAGGGAAGTGGACCAGGACAAGCCAGCTGATTGTCAGCATAGCCTTGAAGGAGAAGTCCTGCCTCTCAGCAGCTCCCATGCCGGCAGAAAGCTCCCTGAAACAGAGGCAACCAGAGTCAGACATGCAACTCGGTGGGCTAGAACCAGTACGTGGGGCAGGCATGGAGACGGACAGAGCCACACGCACGTGCAGAGGCAGGGCACGGGGCGGGGCCAGAGCGGGCACACTCCAGCCAGCCCCCCTAGTGCACAGACCTCACAGTGGCTTCCTCAGCGGCCATGACTCTGGGCTGAGCAGATCGGAGCGGCAAACCTTGCCATCATACTGCCTGTGTCCTACAGCTCAGATACCAAGTGAAGAATGGAATTTCATCCTTGCTGCTTCTCCCCTCCAGAATGAAGGTTTTTTCTTAAGTTAAGAAACAGAAGAGAACCAAGATACTCCCGCTGAATGGGAGCTGAATTAGATGCCGCTGACTTGTGGTGTGATCCCTGCTGATTTGTTTAACCGCTCTAGATCTGTTTTCTAATCTTTAAAATGAAGATGTGAACTGGCTTATTTCTGACCTATATGTTTTCAGTCTATACTTCTGAAACCAGCTTTGATAATTACATCGAAAACCTAATATAGATGCCTGCATGTTGTAAACCCTTTTCACATCACCTATCTGAGAGGAAGGTGGGGCAAGGATAGCTTATTTTACCCAAATATCCATTTCCTCTTTATGCCTCAGTGACAGAGCTCCTGAGTTTTATTTGGGTACACGGCCACCTAGAATAAAGACTGCATTCCTCGGTCTCCCTTGCATTAGCTGTGTCCTGGAATTAAGTTCTGGCCAACATGGTAGAAGTATACTGTATGAATTCCAGGAAACGTCCTTAAGGGAAGGGTACATTTTCTTCCCTCCTTCCTTCTTCTACTGGTTAAAATGCAGCTTGTGATGGCTGGATCTTCAGCAGCTACCTTAGCCCATGTACTAGGAGCCATGCATTGAGGATGGCAAAAAAATAACAGAGTCTAGCCCCTATCCTATGTAGAGCTAAAATAGCTCTAGATGATGGACTTATACACGTTTGGCAGAGATATTAAACTTCTGTTTTATTAAAGCCACTGCTGTTTTTCTTTTCTTTTTACTCATATAAAAGGTGAATATAGGAATCTCTCTAGATAAACATCAAGATTAGAACTTTTATTAAAAAGGTGTGATATTTCTCTTTCAGAACACAATACCACTGGGAGAGGCATCTTTGTGTTCTGGTCTCTGGGGCACACACAGAGAGCTTAGACAGGCTTCTCCACCGTTTCCCCAATTCCTCCCCGAGTATTACTGTAGTTGTGCCCAGAAACAAAGATATTTTCCCACACTGAGAAAGGGGCCAGAATCTATCTCACCTGATACAGGCTCCTCCCTGCAAACCAGCTCGGGGACAAATCTGATTACCCCTGACCTTTCCATTCAAAGTGAAGCTCTTTGTGTGAGTTCAGTGAGTTGGGGCAAGCGGGAGGGTCTGAAAAGAGCACGCTGGGCCCTCTGCCTGGTCCCTCCCACACAGGTGTGCTTGGGAGGCTGGGTAGGGAGGAAATAATACTCTCAGAGTCAATGCCAGTGGTGTCCCCTTAGCCGGCACCCTGCCTGACCCAGGCCTGGTCTGCTGAGAACAACAGGGCCCATTCTAGTCACTTCAGCCAGGTTGTGAAGTCACGCATCACCGCATCTGGGAAGGGCACCTTTCCCAGGGCCCCCAAAGAGCAGTGCTCAATTTCATGCTCTTTGCAACAGAAAGAAGGGACACCAGGAACAGAAGAGTTTCATGGTCCTCAGGGGAAAACGAGAGCCCTCTGTTAATTCACAACTAATTTAGGAAAATCAACGGTAGTTTGCTGTTTGCTACCAAAATGTTCCGAATCACCATGAGGCTGTGCTGAAGGAAACCTGGACTCCTGGGCCCTAGGTTGGCACCTTCACTCAGCAAAGGAATGTGACAAATGGGGACAGGGTGTGGGAGGCAGTTAGGTGGGAGTGCCCCTTCTGCTCTGAGTTGTAAGGTGACCCTCATCAAGGCCTTCCCTCTGTGGGCCTCAGGATTCCGATGTACAGAGTGGGGAGGTTGGTGACATGGACTTTGAAGCTCTGACATCTTCTGATTATGTCTAGGTCACTTCAAAGACAAAAAAGTCATTTTCTGAATAGATGTAGGACAACCACAGCTGGAGGAACTAATGCTCAAATTCCTTTTTTCTTTTCTTTCTTTCTTTTCTTTTCTTTTTTTTTTTTAATAAGAGACAGAGTCTCGCTTTGTTGCCTTTGGTAGAGTGCCTTGGCATCACAGCTCACAGCAACCTCCAGCTCTTGGGCCTAGGCAATTCTCTTGTCACAGCCTCCCAAATAGCGAGGACTATAGGCACCTGCCACAGTGCCCGGCTACTTTTGTTGTTGTTGTTGCAGTTTGGCCGGGCCAGATTCAAACCTGCCACCCTCGGTATATGGGGCTGATGCCCTACTCATTGAGCCACAAGCACCACCCCTCAAATTCCTTTTTTCAAAGAAAAAAAATGAGGCCCGGAGTCAGCTATCTGGGCCACAGGGGCAGAGAAGTTCCCTTGCCTGAAGAAGCGAATCCCATATTACTGAGCAAGTGGCCCTAAGAGCTTCCCTGCCTGTGAGTAGCTTCCAGGGCCTAAATACCCAGGCCCTGAGAAACATTCTGGTGCAGCAAAACCAAATTTCACTTGGGAATTCTTTTCCAAGGGAGGACAGCTTTCTCCATAAGTCACTGACCACCTTCTGACAACAAGAGTTGGGATCTGGTTTCTCAGCCAGCAAGATAAACAGTTTCCTGCTGTGGAAGGCCTCGGAAGAGAGGGCGCTGGCTAACAATGCTAGGAGCTTCTGCAGAAGGCTGTTGGCTGGAGACTGGCTGACCACTGCCCACACTGAGTTAGAGGGCTGCTCAAAATCAGGTCATGAGGGCCCGAGCTGGCCTGTCTATAAAGGGTGCAGTGAACCCCTTCAGCAGAGACAGTGAGAAGGAAAACACAGAACCCTCTTCTGAAGGCCAGAACTTAGGGGCACTCCACAAGTCTCCATAAGTAAAATGCCACGGTTTTCCCTAAGTTGGCCATCCCCAAGTCCAGCTGCTGCTTGGTCCATCCTGTGTTTCCAGGCCTCACAAGGCAGAAGAGACCCTGGAGAAGGAGTGGGAGATCTTGCTAGCTGGCATCTCCACGTCTCTTTGCTTCCATTGCTCACACGATTCCTGGGGCTCTGCTGATTCAGATATCCCCAGCCACACTGGAGACCTGGGCTTGTCACCTGCATGGCAAGAGGAGACAGGGAAAGGAGGATTGTTAGGAAAGCTTCCAGACAGGCCAGAGCAATGCACTTGCCAGAGCACACCTGCCACATCCCCGCCTCACCGGCGTGAGATTCCTGCTGCCCAGAGAGGCCCAGAGCAACAGCACCCATCAGAATATACCCGTGGCATCCACACCTCATGGGCATGAGATTCCTGCTGCCCAGAGACGCAGGAATTTCTACTGCGGAAGCCAGAACAGTCTTTCAGTATTATCTGAAGGAAAGAGAGAAGGAGGAAAGGAAAGCTGGGAGGAGGAGGGGACGGGAGACTGCAGAGGAACAGCCATTATTCTCCCTGCGTGGCCACTAATCAGCTTGGCAAGGGGCAGGACAGTATGGAGCCCATGGGATGGGCTCCAAATCCCAGCCACATGGCTCATGGTGGAAGAACCATCTAACCACTTAGACTCTGCTTTTTTTAATCTGTAAAACTGGAAAAATGCACCCTAAATTCCAGGATCATTATGAAAATCAAAAGAAGCACTGTGCCTGGCCAGTGGTCCAGCAGTGGGGACTGCTGGTCTCAGGGATACTTGGGCATGAGAAGGGAGCCTGGGAGATGGGATCTGAAAACCTGGGTTTGAGTTCCAGCTCTGCTTCTCAGCTATGTGTCCTTGGGCAGGTCACTCAAGCTCTCTGTGCCTTAGGAGCAGAGAACAATAATATTGCTCATCACTAGGAGCTATGGTGAGGGTCAACTGAGATACACCAGCTCAAAAATGTCATTTTGTACATTCCTGGTCCTGAGGGAGGTACAGAGAGGAATCAGATATGGATCCTGCCTCTCTAGGGTCTCTCTGGAGAGAGACAAGTACACAGGGGACCGTACTCCCAAACAACAAGTTATTGTCTTTTTAGGCAAGAGAAGATAAAAAGATGGCATCATTGTCCAGATATGACAATTTAGATGTGCACTCTTTGACTCACTTAGCACAGTTCAGAGAAACTGTTTGATTTGAGCCGAGTACATGCTGCCACTTCCCTTAAGATGACACATGTGTATGCAGGTCATTTTTTTCCTCTAGCTGTGAGGTGGCAAGCAGGAGGCAGGGCAATCCAAGCACCCTCCTAGATCACAGGGAAAGAGGAAAAGCCCCGAACTCCCAGCAGCCCGAGCTCCCTCCCGCCAGCCCTTTCTGAGCAGGGCTGCCATCTGCACTGTCTCCTTAGATGGAATGAGTGTGGCTGCTTCAGGAACCCCTGGGACAGGTGGCCACAGATGCCTTCCTCAGACAGAAGACTCTCAGCTTCATCATTTGGGAACATTCCAAGGTGCCCCATGAAACAAGCCTCTAGTGTGAGCTACTTTTTCCTTTTGAAAACACACCTGCTCAGACCTCTCTCATTGCTACAAAGACCAAAAAACCTAGAGACACTCTAAAGCCAGGTTTCTTTTCCAGAAACTGCTTCTAATTCCTAAAGGCAAAAGAAACAACTTGTGATTTAGTTTCAGGCTTACAGAATGCAGGAGCCGATAAAAGTATGGCAACTATTCCAGGCAGCACTTACATGTATGTATCAGTCACTGGGGAACTTGCAGATTTGGACCAGGCAGGTTTGGGGTGGGACCTGAGTCTCCATTTCTGACAAGCTCCCTAATGAGGGTGAGGTTGACGCTGCTGGTTGTGGGCCACACTTTGAACAGCTACCCTCTATTTCCACTCCACCCATTTTACAGATATGAAAACTGAGGCCCATTAGAAGAGAAGAGAGCTTCTCACATTGATCTGGGGTGAGTAAGGGGGAAAGGGAACTAGTGTCTGATAGAATTGCTGTCTGTGCCCAAATTACAGGACATGCGCCATCTTCTCCGTCACCCTGCTTACTGGGGAGGAAGGGTGGGAGACAAGAAGCCTGGGCCCATCTACTCCTGCCTGCTTTAACTGAGGCATCATTTTAACTCACGTTTGGATGGTAAATACATGCCTCAGGTATCTTATATAACCAGAGTCTTAAATTATCTTTTCCCCCCAAATACCTCCTTTGATATGGGAATTTCCCATATCAAAGGAGCCAAACTCTCATATCAAAGGAGCCACCTGGAGAACCAACTAGGAAAGAGGCTACAGTTCCATCCGATGACAGAAATTCACCATCAGGGACTTGCCCCATCCCCAGGCATTTCAGAGCAAATCCTGTGTGATGCACCAAGTCTGAATCCCTCATCATACCACCAGATCAAGCTGATAGCTTCAAAGCCTTTGACAGCTGCATCTAGGAGAAAGGCGGCTCTGAAATCATTTTCCCCTCCAATTCATTCAACTCACTTGCTCTTGACACCCTATGCAACAGGCACAAAACCTACACAGTAAACATCACCCCCACCCCTACCCCAGCAAAGAGGTCAAGTCTTAATTACTCAGCTGAGATTAAACAAATGAGTAAATAATTTAATTTACAAATAAATCTAACTTTCATTTTGCTTAGAGTACACTGTGTAGAACAGCAGCCACGTGTGGCTATGCAAAGTTAAATTTAGTTAGAAGTAGACAAAAGTAAAAACCCAATTCCTCAGTCAAACCAGGTACATTTCAAATGCTCCATGGCCAGTGTCACCATATTGAGTGTCACAGATCTAGAACATTTCCATCATCATAGAAGCTTCTTTAATTCTCTGGTTGGAGCCTCAATCCTTAAAGAGTGGCTTAAGAGATCCAAACTCAAGGCAAGGATCAGTTCAGAGCAATGCATCTGACGGTGGCATGCCCAGACCAGCAGCATTGGTACCACCTGCTAGAAACCCAGACCCATTGAGTCAGAAAATCTTGGGTTGGGCCCCAGGTATGTTTTAGTAAGTCTCCAGCAGATTTGGATGTGTGCTTCAGTTTGAGACCCACAAGTTCAGAGTACTAATCACATTCAAAAGAAATCGTTGTCAACCACTGGTTAGGGTCCACCTCATAAACTTTGGACAGGGTATTGGCTAAGTGCTAAGCATTCAGGATTTGCCAGAAGATATTAATAGATCCAAATTTAAGACTCAGATTTGCCACTTAAGAGTGGTACGTGAACCTGGCCACTCACTCATCTAAGCCTCGGTCTCCTTAGCTATAAATGGAGGGATTCTAGTAGCTGACTTTCCGGTCTGTAAGACACGGTGAGATGATTCACACAGAGTGTTGCACAATGCCCAGCCCAGAGTGGTCCTCTGTAAAGGACAGCGCATGGCCCGTACCCACATCTGCCTCCCGCACCATGACTGATGCAGCCGACTTACTAAATGGGGCCTTGAGGTAGCCTCTGTCACTGATGAACTGATAGCACTGCACTCTGTTGAAAGGCACATCTAAACAAGAGATGCTTTCCTAAAAGTCACAGAGGACTTAATGCAGGAAACTCACTAATGAGTTATGAACTAGGGGAAAATACGCAAATACGACTTAATGGGAACCCTCCGCTCTGGGCAAAGGTTCTACCTGAATTATGGGACGTGCCATAGGTCCCCCAAGCCAGAGTCCCAGCCTCCCTACTGCAGAGAATGGGGAGGCTGGAGAGAGGGGTCCTCTGCCTCAGAGGGCACTTCTTCCCCGCAGCTTGCCTCCTTGTTTTATTCCAGGGAGCTTTGCTTGTCTCTCACATTCAGGCAAAGCACAGCTCCCAAAAGAAGAGCAGGGAGGAATAAGAGATGTCCTCATTTTCTCATCCTAGTATTAAATTCCCACGCTTCTGGGGGATTTCATGGATGAAAACACACCTGCTGGGCAAGGGAGGCTATTAAGGAGGCAGTTAAGAGGGTGACAGAAACACAGAGCCCAGGGAGCAGAGTCATTCTTCATCCCAGACTGGTTTTGTTTTTGTTTTTTTGGTTTTTTTGGAGACAGAGTCTCACTTGCCCAGGCTAGAGTATAGTGGACTCAGCCTAGCTCACGGCAACCTCAAACTTCTCCTGCTTCAGCCTCCTGAGTAGCTGGCACTACAGGTGCCCACCACAACACCTGGCTAGTTTTTCTATTTTTAGTAGAGACAGCATCTCACTCTTGCTCAGGCTGGTCTTGAACTCTTGAACTCAGGTGATACACCCTTCTTGGCCTCCCCAGAGTGCTGGGATTATAGGCAGGAGCCACTGTGCCCAGCCAGTCTCAGACTATCACAGTAACTTCCTCCTGAACCCCAAAGGGTTCACTGACGTTCTGCTCTTTCCTTCCTCAACTTAAATGTTCTTTTCCTTCACCACCATTCTTCTAGCTTCTCTCAACCTTGTGAAATTTATCACGTAAGATTCAGTTTCAACCTCTCATAGGGAGTTCTCCCTAGGTCTAAAGTTTCTATCAATTCCTTCTTCCTCTGCACCCACAACACATTGGCCAAACGCTTCTTTTAACTTGTTCTGCCGTTGGGGTTCCTGAACATCTTCTTCGTTGGGCTGTAGGCTACTTGAGGGCAGGGATTCTGGGAACACATCTTTCTTTTCTGACAGACCTTAGCTCAGAAGCGTGGCGCACAATGTCTGTCAGTCAACATTGGACAAGGAGCAAGGGTGCTTCTGGCCAATCTGCAACTTTGAGATCTTTGTCCAGTGCTCTCCATAAAAACAGTTGGGCTTATTTGGAGGCAGACATTGGAGACATTTCAATGAGCACATTTTAAAAATTTAAAACTTTTTTTTGTTGTCATTACATTTATGCTTTACCCTCAATAGAGGAAAAAAAGAGTATCTTCCCTGTTAAAATTGGTCTTGTCTTAACCCCACATTATAAAGCAGGAGGGGAGTCATGTGGCTGACACGGAGGAGGCTTCCTCTCAGATAAAAGGAAAGGTCTCGGCCCCTCCCACCAACCCTCCACTCTCTGGAGAACGCACTGCATACTGTTTTGTTTTTTTTTTTTGAGACAGAGCCTCAAGCTATCCCCCTGGGTAGAGTGCCATGGCATCCCAGCTCACAGCAATCTCCAACTCCTGGGCTCGAGCGAGTCTCCTGCCTCCGCCTCCCAAGTAGCTGGGACCACAGGCGCCCGCCACAATGCCCGGCCATTTTTTGGTTGCAGCCATCATTGTTGATTGGCGGGCCCGGGCTGGGGATTCGAACCCACCACCTTAGGTTTACGTGGCTGGCGCCTTAGCCGATTGAGCCACAGGCGCTGAGCCAGCACTGCATACTGTTAAAGGTAAGCTGAGTGTCCCTGTGTCCCCTGTCCAGCTCCCAGGCTGGAGGCGCCTGGCGCCTCGGAGACTCACCCACACTGGTGGTCTGCTGTCTTCTTGCAGGGCTCCTCTTTCCCTGCAGGAATTTCTGAGAGTCCCTACAGTTACCTACATACACCCTGTGCCCTCTCCATGCTGCAAATGCACTGGGTCTTCATAGTCACCGCCTCTCCTGGTGCTTAGCTAAGCTCCAACTCCTCATCCTGCTGCTACCTCAATGCATGGTGCTGGGGGATGTCAGGGCACTTTCTGCCACCCTGTGAAGGCGCCGGTTCATCTGAATGGAGGGGAGAGTCCCGCTCAGTTACCCAGTCCCCAGCCAGGTGACCTGGTTCCGTGGCCTTGGGGAGGCTAAGAGAGGTTCATCCGAGCATGTGGGTCCTGGTAACACACACTACGAGGGCAGCCAGCTCACCTGCATGCTAAGCCTCTCCCCACCATCTCTCCAGCCTCAGTCTACAAGGAGGCATTTGGGGGCAGGAGCTGCCATCTGGCTTCCAAGACAAGCTAACTTGGTCCCAAGTCTGTTGGCTGGAGCTCCTTGGGGCAGACCAGGCCTATAGGGGTGGGGACACCCAGGATGTAGCCTGGCCAAAGGTCCTGCATTCATGTCCCCCTGGGCAAGGCAGTGTGGCCCGTCTCCCCAGGGCCAGCCACAAAAAGGTCAAATGATGCCAAGAGCAGCCAAGTGAGAGGATTCAGAGACCTCAGAGGTAAGGTGAGCCTCTCCTGAGACTCTGAATCACACCTGGGAGCCGACCAAGTCTAAAGCTCTGGCTACACATCTTCCCAGCTGGTTGTGTGCATGTTACTGGCACCATGAGTGACCATAGCAATACACTTCATCAATTGTATATTTTTTAACTGGAATACTAGCATCAGCAGTTGGCTGGGCATGTCTTCTGGCCTAAAGTTGGCAGGTGTACCCACTTGTTCCTGAGTCTCAAGAATTGTTTCTGCCAAATGCACCCCCTGTCCCATCCCATCACCTCCTGCTGATCAACATCCTACCCCCACTCACATCAGTCCCCAGCAGGGTTATTTGGGTGGCCCCTCCCACTCATTCTCCCCACTGAGGGGCTCCTAGCCTGGCCACTCAGAGGGAGAAGGGCACATAGTCCCCTAACAACTTTATTTTGGAGAGGATGAAGTTGGTGCTAAGTAAGACTGAGGATGCACAGTGGATATGGGGGTACCAAGGACCAGCAGAGAGGGGAGGAGTGTGGTGAGTTCATGAAGCACCTTCAGTGCCAAGTTAAGGAATTTGAACTTTACCCTGAAAGCTTGTGGGCAGGGGGGTGGGTGGTGGGTGGTGGGTGGGTGGGCTTCAGACAGAGGGGCCAGGGGAAGGGTGGACATGGCAGGGACAGGAAGGGTGGGTGGGAGGGGAATGGATGGCAGTGTCTGCCAGCGTTTAATCACTTCAATCCATGTTTACCATAATGACTCCTGCAAGGTGATTCTAGGCACTGAGGCAGAGCAGGAAAACCCTGCCCTGAGTGAGGTTAGAGCTGACCATCCGGTGTGGAAGAGGGCTGGAGGAGGAAGAATGGGACATATAGGCAAGGAAATGCATGCTGTGCACGGCTGCTGGGCCCATGAGCTGTGGAGAGAAATCAGTGGGGTGGGAGGAGATTCTGCCCAGTAGCAGGTGTTGGAGCTGATGAAGGGGCCAGGGACTCTAGGGGAAGAGAGGGTGGAGAGGATACAGTGAGAGAAGGGGCTGGGGGTGCAGCAGGCCAAGGTGGAAACGCAGACTGAGATGTAAGTGGAAGCAGCGGGTCATCCATCTAAGCCTTCTCGAGTGTGGCCTTCATGCATCTCAAGCACGTCACTGGGGACCATGTGGGCCCAGCTTAGGACTGTCACAAGAGTCTAGTGGACGGGGAGGTGGCAAACAGGATCTGAGGAAGCCACTTCTCATGGCACACGCCTGGAAGCACAGCCCTGGAAATGTTGGCTGCCAGGACAGGGGTTCTGCCAGGTCAAGCTGCGCCTGTGCTGAGTGTCCACACTGTTTGGTGATGGAAGTGATGTCTGAAGCATCCGACCCAAAGAAAGGAAGGAAGCAGGATGAAGCACAGGGAGATGCACCCCAGAGGCCCTGAAGACAGGTGGAGGTGGGGACCTGAGCTATGTGTGTGAGAGAGAGTGTGTATGTAGCTGAAAATGTGTGTGACAGAGAGTGTGAATGTTTGTGACAGTGTGTGACAGAGTAAGTGCATGTGTGACAGAGAGAGGGGGTGGGAAGGAGGGAATCCCCTGGCAAGAGCTCTGGGCTGTGCCCTCTGTCTGTCCTCTCTGCCAGCACTGCTGCTGATATGGACAGTGTCCTTCAGAGGCGCAGGGAAGGGAACAGCTCCCTCCCCACAGACCGCTAAAGGGAAACTGTTCTCCCTCTACTGCACCAAGCCACTGGCACCCACAATCAGGAGGGGTTCTCCAGGGAGCCACCTGGGCACCTTCCAATCCAACCCCATCCTGACACCCTCTGCCTGGAGCTGTCCCCAGGGTTGGGACCCATGTTTACACTCAGCCAGGCACCAGGGTTAGGACCCATGTTCACACTCAACACAGGCACCAGGGTTGGGCTCTATGCTCACAGTCAGCACAGGCATGGAGGCTGTGTATGAAAGGAATCCTTCAAACTGGAAATGAGGCCCTGGGGGGTGCAGACCTCCCAACTTGAGGAAAGGCACTGGGAGCAGCAAGAGAGGGGGGCAGGTGACAGGGACTGGCAGATGCCAGTCCTGCTCCCAGAGCCAGGTGTCTTCAGAACAGGCCAGGTCCAGGCATGGACTAAGAGCACAAGGGGGGAGCATGAACCACTCCGAACGACTGGTGGAGGATGTGCTATATTCAGAAAGCAGAGGGGAAGTAAGGTGTAAGAACTGAAGGCAGGAAGGCAGGAAGGGCTAAGCCAGCCTGTGCCTCAGTGCCCACAGCGGGTCTGCCAGCCTGCTGATCTGCTTTTAGCCTCCCTCTCCCCACTCTCAGTGCACTTGGTTTCAGGTGGGAGACAGGCAGCTGGCCAGGCCAATGATCAGGTCAGGGCTGGTCACATGACCTGAGACCAAGCAAAGGGTCCTTGGCTGGAACTCAGGAAAGCTGCCCCTTTACCCCGTGGTGGCTGGCAGGCCTGGGCTGCTGCACCTGCTCTGCCCCCACATTGAGAGAGCTGCCTGAGAGGGAAAGGTAATGCCTGAGCATCCAGATCCGGCTATGCCTGAGGCTGCTCTGATGCTTGGGCTCTTCCATTACAGAAGCCAGTATAAAGGTCCTTTTGTGGTTAAGCCAATTTGAGTTGTGTCACTGACATTCACCATGGAAACAATCCTAACTCATGAGAAGTCAAAAGGGGAAGCCAAGGTGGAGGTTAAGTCCTTACAACTTATTTGGTTCTCATAAAATGTTCATTAATCAATGAGGCCTTTCCCCAATTGTAGCTTGTCCCCAGAAAATCTGACCCACCAAGGTTCAAGGCTCTTGCCCAAAGGATTCTGCAAGAACCATCTCACTGCCTACTCTCCACCACTTCCAAACCCTGCTGGCAGCGATCATGGTGCATTTTTGCATAAAATCCCCCACTGGCTTCCCATCACACCTGCACTGGACTCAGGACTCCATGCCTGCCCTGTGTGGCCCAGTGGCCCTCCAGGCTCATCTCACATAGCCTCCATCCTGCCACATAGGCATCTTTGGGAGGCCATGCTCCTTTCTGCTCCAGGGCCTCTGCACAGGCTCTCTCCACTGCCTGGCAGGCTTCCCTTCATGCCACCCACCCTCAGGTCTCAGTTCACAGTCCTGTCTCAGAGAGGCTTTCCCTCTCTGAAGAAGGCTCTCTCTGCCACTGCCTTTGCAGTGTCCCGACTGCTTTCTTCACACGGTTTACAATCCTGTATTCACACCGAATTTGCTCGGCCACCCATAATGCTCCTCAGTGTGGTCTGGGGACGGCAGCATCAGCATCACCTGAGAGCTTATTAGAAACCAGGGACATTGGCTCGGCACCTGTGGCTCAATCGGCTAAGGTTCCAGCCACGTACACCTAAGGTGGCGGGTTCGAATCCCCAGCCCGGCCCGCCAAACAACAATGATGGCTGCAACCAAAAAATGGCCGGGCGTTGTGGTGGGCACCTGTGGTCCCAGCTACTTGGGAGGTGGAGGCAGGAGACTC
>CAUYQV010085245.1:0-33955 GCA_963574575.1 Galagoides demidoff | reverse complement strand
ACAGAGCCTCAAGCTATCCCCCTGGGTAGAGTGCCATGGCATCACAGCTCATAGCAACCTCCAACTCCTGGGCTCAAGCAAGTCTCCTGCCTCTGTCTCCCAAGTAGCTGGGACCACAGGCACCTGCCACAACACCTGGCCGTTTTTTGGTTGCAGCCATCATTGTTGTTTGGCGGGCCCGGGCTGGGGATTCGAACCCGCCACCTTAGGTGTATGTGGCTGGCGCCTTAGCCGATTGAGCCACAGGCGCTGAGCCATCTTGGTGATAATTAATAGTATCTGACTCAAAACAAAAAGGTTGACAAGAAATTGATGGTAATACTTGCCAAAGGCTTGTATTTTGTAAGTTGAGATTAGCCTGTAAGTAATAACATTTTTAAAAAGCATTGGGAGAGATACAAAATGAAGGCTGGTCTAAAAACAGCTCCCTGTCTGAGTTAGTTATTGTCACAAAAATGCTGCATCATTATAATAATAACAACCGCAAGATCTCAGTGGAATTAATAACCACCATTTATTTAGCTCACATGTCTGCTGGGGAAGACTGACCCAGATTGAGTACTCTGTTCCAGGTGTCTCTCAATTTATTTTTGGAACACCAAACTAGCCCAGTCATATTCTCATTATGATGGAAAAGAAAAAGATAACATTAAAATGTAAAGCTCAAACTATGTTTTAAAAATATATTGTATTATATCTGCTACAATGGCCTTGACCAAAAGAAATCAAGCTGATCTCAGCTTTAAAGGGCAAAAGAATACCCCACCCGATTTGGGATTAAAGCAAGTTTGTGTCCAGGCCAAACTACAAAGGAGACAAGACCTAATTCCTTCAAGGAGAGTGGAGCCTATTTCTGAAGAATAATATAATTTATCCAAGCACAATTTCAGCAGGACTCAGGGTTGCCGTCTATAACTGATGGTGGCATTATGCAAGTAATTTTAAAATTTGTACAGTGATTTACTAAAGAATTTTTGGTGATCTAACATTTACAAATGATATTTAAGTAATGAATATTGTAAAATTAATCTCAAAACATATACTCAGTAGGACATGAGTAATGGGGACTTTCAGTTTGTTTTTTCCTTAGAGGAACAGCCACAGAAAACACATGTGTTTTATAGAGTTTTTCCCACCCTTAGAGAAACTACTACAGAAAACATAGGAGTTTTAAAGCTGATTCTGTTTCTAAGTGAACACTTGTTCATTGCATTAAAAAGAAATCAGTCTTTTTGTGGCAGAATAGCATTTTGTGTTAGTAATTGTTATGTCCCCTTTAAAATTCCCTTTGTAATAGAACATTGGTTTTTTCTCACTTAGCAGAGGGGTCCTTCCTGAAAAGTTAGCAGTTTCACTGTTTTCTTTATACATGACAACTTAGCTTGAGAAAGTTTCAATTTTATGAGGAGGATCCCCCTGGCAATTGAAGCAACACCCAAAATATATTACTGGGATCTGATCAGTCTAAAAAGCTTCTGCACGGCTAAGGGCACTGTAAGTAGGGCAAACAGACAGCCTTCACAAGGGGAGAAGATTTTTGCAGGTTATATTTCTGACAAAGGTCTGATCTCTAGAATCCACAGAGAACTCAAACTAATCAATAAAAAAAGAATAAATAACCCCAATACTTTGTGGGCAAGAGATGTGAACAGAAACTTCTCTGAAGAAGACAGGCTCATGGTCTACAAACACCTGAAAGAATACTCATCATCTTTAATCATCAGAGAAATGCAAATCAAAAACACTTTGAGATATCACCTAACTCCAGTAAGATTAGTCCATATCACAAAATCCTCAAACTGCAGATGTTGGCAAGGATGTGGAGAGAAAGGAACACTTCTATGCTGCTGGTGGGACTGCAAACTAATATAGCCTTTTGGGAAAGAAGTGTGGAGAAATGCAGTAATGTACACAGTTATGATCTAATAAAAAAAAAAAATTGACCTACCATTTGATCCTGGAATATGACTAGGTATCTACTCAGATGTACAGAAATCATTTCACAACAAAGACATTTTCACCAGAATGTTTATTGCAGCCCAATTAACAATAGCAAATCATGGAAGCAGCCTAAATTCCCATCTACTCATTAATTGATAAACAAATTGTGGTATGTGTATACCATGGAATACTATGCAGCCATAAAAAGAGTCTTTACATCTTTTATGTTTACCTGCATGGAGCTGGAACATATTCTTCTTAGTAAAGTATCTCAAGGATGGGAAAAAAGTATCCAATGTACTCAATACTATTGTGAAACCAATATATAAATGCTTACACATTCATATGAATGATAAAACACAAAGATAGTCCAGAAAGAAAGAGGGGAGAGGTGGGAGAGTGGAGGGAGTGAGGAGGGTAAGTGGAGGGAAGGTATTTGGTGGGATCTCACCTAATGTACACAATGCAAGGGTACATTTCAAAACACCTAAGAGTATTATATATGTCTTGCCACAAAAATAAGTAAGTGAGGTGATGGTTATGTTAATTACTTTGATTTAAGCATTCCACATGGTTTATCAAATCATCATAATATACCCCATAAGTGCATACAGTTATTAGTTATGAAAAGTTAAGTAAAAAAAAGAAAAATTTTAAATGATAAATAATGCTATAATAAACATGTCTGTGCCTGTAGTCCCAGCTACTCAGGAGGCTGAGGCAAGAGAATCACCTAAGCCCAGGAGTTGGAGGTTGCTGTGAGCTGTGACGCCACAGCATTCTACTGAGGGTGATAAAGTGAGACTCTGTCTCTAAATAAAAAAAGAAGGCTTAACATTTTTTGTTCACAAATGACTGTATGTGTTATAAACTGGAAAATATACACATGCCTTTCCTTTTATCCTTTATATCTTGCACTGTATTATAAGAATGTGTGCATGTTTCATAACCCCTATGACAGAGATTAGTAAAATATATAAGTGGCATCTTCTCTGCAATTGTTTTGTGTACAAACAAGGCATTCAAACCTCCCTAAAGAAGCAAAGTCTTTAACCAGATTATGCACCAGGAATCTACCCACAGATGGAAATATTTTTGTCTATTCCCCTAAAAGTGAGGTACGGGAGATGATGGGAAAATTTTTCTCCATTTTGTGTTATACCCAGGAAGCTGTTTATCTAGAAGGATCATCTTTGCATCATCAAACATAAAACATAAGGCTGTACGTGAAGGACCAAAGACTATAACATTTAGGGACAGCACAAAAGTCGTGTCCTACATCCTTTGGTTCACTGGGATAAGGATTAATGCCCAGCCTCCTCTCCTCAATTGTCATGGAAAACGCTGAAGCTTGTTTCAGCTTCAGAATAAGTCAGCTACTGCCTTCTGTCTTACTGTATTACAGCTCAGCATTTTTCTTCTTAATCCCATGTCTGTCCCTTCTCTCACTGGTGGTGTTCTCATGAGTCATTTTTAATGAATATCTCACACACTATTCTTCACCTCTAAGTCCATTTCCTGTTATGTCCAAGGATTGACGGAAATTGAATCTAATAAACATTCATGATCCAGCTCGGCCACCAAATTGTAGGATTCTCAAATAATTTTATCAAAGATGGGTGTTCCAGAAGTCTTTGAAATAGGAAAGTGAAGGGATCATCCTCAAAAAATGGATAGCAAAGTATCAACTGGAAAGAATATGATGGTATTGTTCTCCAGACAATGAATACAAAGCTGACTTATACAACATTGCTCTAAATACATTAATGTAACCTATTATTAATATTAAAAAGTGCTATAATTTAGGTAACACATTTATCTCTATTACCCCATATTAAAATTGAGAAAATTGAATCACCTGAAAGTTAAGTTCATTGCCTAAGGTCGTGAAAAGAGTGGTGGAGTCAGGACTGAAGCCAGTTTCAAAGTTTCTCTTCCCTTCTATAGTCTTGATGTATAGTTGACCCTTGAACAACTCAGAGGCTATGGGCACCAACTCCTTGCACAATCAAAAATCCATGTGTAACTTTTGGCCTCCTAAAAATTTAACTGCTAATAGCCTACTATTGACTGGAAGCCTTAGTTACAATATAAACAAATTTATTAACACATATTTTTTAATCTTACTCTATGTTGTATTCTTAACCAAGTAAGCTAGAGAAAATAAAATGTTATTAAGAAAATCTTAAGGAAGAGAAACTATATTTCCTAGACATTCAGGGGAAGTGGGTCATGATAAAATTCTTCATCCTTGTCATCTTCATAGTGAGATGAGGAAGAAGAGGTGGACATGGTCTTCCTATCTCAGGGGTTGCAGAGGTGAAAGAGAACTTGAATGTAGGTGGACCTGTACAATTCATACTTATGTTGTTCAAGGGTTAACTGTATATACAGGACTGGCTTGAATTAAGATAGTAGGGGCAGTGGGACAGTTAAGTGAGCAGGATAACATTAATCAGGGAAGTCAAGAGGAATTTGTAATGTGATTGTTGTATTTAGACAAGAGCTTGATATATTCAAGAAATCCAGACAGAATTCTCTTATAGCCAGCTGAAAGCACAGCTCTGAGCCTGTGAGGAGTCTGAGGAGGTGATTAGTAGCAGGTATTACCAGGACATTAGAGACAGCTGAAGCTATGGTAGCTCACCTACAGCTAAGAGTCTCTCCACCACAAATAAAGATGCGGGGTACAAAACATAAGATGTGTCCCCAGATGTTGATAGTGAAAGAAATAGCTAAGATTTATGGGTTTTTAAAAATATAAATATAAAATTATAAGCTATAAATGATTCAAAATCTCTATCTTTTATGTCAGAGCATCAAATGGCTTACCAATTAATAGAAAGAAGTATATGAATATGAATGCTTTTTTCAATCATTGGCTGATGAAAACCTCTATATTTCAAAGGAATTTTATGGACCATTAGTGAACTTGTAAATGCCTTCAATTTCATGATTTGGTAAATTGTCAAAGTTTCACTACAGTGAACAGAAAACAGAATTTTCAAAGTGTAATAATCAGAAATTTGATTTAAAATAAGATGGCTTTATGTTTGTATCAATAACAACATGAGATTACACAAAATGAAATGTCTTTCACATGACTAGTATCTTTAAAATCATCCTTTATTCTGTTATTAAAATTGTTTTTCAAGTGTTTATAGGTTTTTTAATAGATTTTACAGCTAAGTCCTTTAAGGAAAAAAAATTTCTATTTTCATTCTTATACACTATCTCTAAAGAGAAATGAGAATTGCCTCAATTTTCTGTGGGTTTCATATACCTTCAATGTACTGTGAAGATAATGATGACTTTTTCCCCTTCTTGCTATTTTAGTACCCATTATTAATATAAATGATGAGAGTGGCACAGCCTTAATCAAATTATCGCAGTGTATCACCCTTATTTTTCATAAAAATTACTTTCTATATACATTTCAGTTTAAAAGATGCTTGGTCATTTGTTTGAAAAATTCTCCAGTATTTATTTGAGAAAGAAATACTGAATGACCTCAATTAATATAAAATTAATCTATAATGATGCCCTGACATATAGGTTATTACTTTTATTTCTGTGAAGAAATTTAAGTTAAAAGGACATAAAGTTTACATATTGAATACATGATTCAGAATTGCTGATACTTGCACTGCTTGTACAGTTTGGTGGTGGCGCCTGTGGCTCAGTGGATAGGGCGCTGGCCCCATATACCAAGGGTGGCTGGTTCAAACTCAGTCCCGGAACACAACAAAAAATAGTTGGGTGTTGTGGTGGGTGCTTGTAGTCCCCGCTACTCAGGAGGCTGAGGCAAGAGAATCGCCTAAACCCAGGAGTTGGAGGTTGTTGTGAGCTGTGATGCCACTGCACTCTACCAAGGGCAGTGAAGTGAGACTCTGTCTCTACAAAAAAAAAAAAGAACAAGAAGTCTTGAAACCAAACATTCTGAAATAAGATTGTGTGACATGAATTGCTAAGTAAACTGTAATTACTCTTTTATCATATTTAAGGACTCTTAAGAAGTAAATAAATAAAAAAGTTTTTATTATGAAAACTCTGGCATTTTCCTTAAAAGAGAATGCTTTCAACTAAATTATCTATCGTGAGGAAACGTGAAATGCCTGAATAGCTAGGCATATGACTAATAATCCAAATATATTTATTTTTATGTATCAAAGATGAATATGGGAGCATGTTGTTAATAAGGACTTGAAAGAGTAAAAATGTTCAGGTTTTCATTCCTGCTCTTAAGATGGATGGGTGTATCTACTTTATTGTAGCTATCCAGTGTCACTGATATCTAGAATGTGGAATGTCTGGGCAAAGATCATCATTTTAAACTAATCTTTGTCTTTCTTTTAGAGACTTGCTTTAATCCAGAAATTTAGTTCATCCTGGGTCTCCTTCCATTTATTTCATGATGTTACCTGAATGAATTCTTTTATCTTGTTATAATATACTTTTTAATTCATTTTTCATACATTGATTTTGATAACTAATTGAAGGCAGTGTCATTTTAGTAGCATGTTATATTAAACTATTCATATATTGCAGGAGACATTTTGGGTATGGTATAACAGAAGACAAATCTGGCTCATTGTCTTCACCGTGATCATCAACAGCAAACATTAACATAATTGTAAAATACGATGACACTGTTCATGTCAAAGACATATTTTATTACATGAAGAGACAAAAAATATAGGTTGTGCTTCCATAACAGGAAGGTGGAGGACAAGTATGTTTTTCTATTTCTCCTTCTAAAACAACTGAAAACCCTGGATGTTATATATTAAATGAACACAAGATAGCTCTAAAAGGTAAAAACAACCAAGGCATACACAAAGCTGAGCTACCATCCAGCTTGGCCAGGGGTGTGGACCAAAAAAGAACCAAGCCACCAAAAAAGCAAACAAATAAACAAACAACCCACCCAAACTGGCCAAACAAAAAAACTCCAAAATAAAAAATATTCTAACCACCTAGCTACAGGGCCAGGATAGGGGCAGCCTAATAAGTCAGAACAATTTTATACAATAATCACTCTACCCATCCGGCCACCATGATGTGTTGTGGAAAGCAGCTATAATTCTTAATGCACCAGCAAATGTTTAGTGGGAGCCAAGCCTTTATCCTCTAAAGGCTGAAATGAAGCATCCTCAACTATTCTCCCAGGGCAGGGATGGAAGAGGTCAAATAGGAATCTACAACTTCATCACTTTCAGGTGGTGAATGAGACCCCCAAACCCCACTAGTGTCAGTAAGGGGCAGAATACGTCCTTCCTCTGACCAGAATGGTGGCAGAGGAGGCTAGCTAAAATAGAATATTTAAACAAGATAACAAGAGTTCAAAATGTCCTGGTTTCTTCTTCTTTCTTTTTTTTTTTTTTTTTTATAGAGTCAGAGTCTCACATTATCACCCTCAGTAGAGTGTTGTGGCATCACAACTCACAGAAACCTGCAACTCCTGGGCTTTGGTGATTCTCTTGCCTCAGCCTCCCGAGTAGCTGGGACTGCAGGCACGCACCACAATGCCTGGCTATTTTTTTTATTGCAGTTCAGATCGGGCTGGTTTTGAACCCACCACCCTCAGTATATGGGGCCGGCACCCTACTCACTGAGCCACAAGCACTGCCCATGTCCTGGTTTCTTAAAAAAAAAAAAAAATTATAAATCATATCAAGATCCAGGAATATCTTAAGTTAAATAAGAAAGGACAACACACAAAATGACACAGACTTCAGAATTAACTGACAAGGATTTTAAAACAGTTATGAAAAAATGATTCAAAGGGCAATTATACACATGATTGAAACTGATGAAAACATATAAAGTCTTAATAAAGTAATATAAGATGTATATTACTTACATATAAGTAATATAAGAAAAACCAAATTATGTTAAACAAAATCTCATACAAGTGAAAAGTAAAACAGACAAATTCATAATTATAGCTGGAGACTTTGATACCTCTTCTCAAAAATTGAATGCATAAGAGAAAAAATCAAGAAAGCCATAAGAACTCAAAAGTAGCATGAATAAATGGGATCTTATGATCATTTATTCAATATTCTACCCAAAACAACAGAAGGTGCATTCTTCTTAAATACCTGTAAATGTATGCTAAGATATAGCATTTTATGAGCACTAAAACTATTCAATTCCCCCAACATTAAAAAGTTAAAACCATAGCGTGTGTTTCCTGATCATAATGGAATCAAACTGGAAATCCATAACAAAATAACAGGACAATTTCTAAAAAAATTTTATATTAAAAGTATAATCCATATGCCCAAATAATCCATAGATCAGAGACAGGTACCTTAAAGGGGAATTAAAAAGTACATTGAACTAAATAAAAAGTTAAAGTACAACATAAGAAATTTGTGAGATTAAGCTACAGCAGAACTCAGATGGAAAGGTATGGCGCTCAGTGCTTACAAAAGGAATCTGAGCAGTCTTCATCAGCATGGAAGCTCAGAATACCTCTCCAGCTTCCTGGAAACAAAGTCTTCACCAATAACTTTTCACTTTGCTGCACTCTTTCCTTTTTCACAGTATGAAATAATTATTTTCTTTCTAACATTTTCACTCTTCCTAATTTTCAGATATATAGTTAACTGAAACTTAAAAAACTCATTTGCTACAAATATAAATATGAACTTTTTGTATATGGGTGATTAGAATAGTAAAAGCTGAATGCAGTAGTGAACAGGAATCTCTACAGATTGGTCTGAAGCAGGAGAGCTAGCTCACTTCTATCTGGCCAGGACTGTGTTGACAGCCTCCTCTGTTTGTGTTCTGGGTGGCTACACACTGAAGATGCACCAAGCTGGGAGGTCGGCCCTGATTTTGTCTTTTACTTAAAATGTACAGTGGCCCTGACACTTATTGCTTTAATTAATTTTTTAGGGATGCCATGTAGAAAAACTGCTTTCCTTTCAATTGCAATCACTTGGGAGAATGAAAGCACAACTCATTGCTATGGGACCACATCAAGTTACCAAAACTAGCTAAAGATGAAAGAAATCAGTGAATTGCTTGGACAGATGCAGTATGCCTTGGCATTTTTCCACAATTCCTACTTTGAAAACGAGATGGAATGCAGTCTGTCAAGTGAAGCAACATTTTAAGTGTGAAACTTTTTGCTGGAGTTTGCATCCAATGGAAATATTCTAGACTGAGATCCTAAAATTGTTCAGTTGATCATCAGGATGCTTAAAGTACATATAACGACATGGTGGAGTGACAATGGGTAAAACTGCAGATGAACATTTCCTATTTTAAATGTACATATTTAGTATTTTTTTTTGTTCATTTTAAAAGTTACATTTAGGCTAATAGAAGAAACATACAATGTGTGCAATTACTTAGGAAGAAAATAATCAGTATTTCTTATACAGTCAACTCTGTATGTTGGCCTTTCCCCCCAAATTCTTGTTTTTCAATATCAGGTTTAAGAAATTAGAGAAGGAATATGATCAATAAATACTTGCTGAATTAAGTGATTTTCCAATCAATTTCAAATTTGGGGACAAATTTTCATTCTCATTTCACTAGTGCACTAAAAGCTCATGAGGTTCTTAGAGAGATAAGTTTAACTTGCATGTTAATATCCATAGCCACAAGTCCTTTTAACTGTTTTTTAAATTTTGTAATGGATTTAAACATCAGAAAATCTAGGCCATTTTTTGAATAAGGTATTGCAGCATAAAGATATGTATTTGCTGGAGATTATTTATACTTAGATGCACAAAATACATACTACTTATCTTCATATTTAAAATTGCATTTCTACACTAATACCTAAAAAAAGTAAAAATTTGTTGTTTCAGTATTTTTAGAAAGATAAATTGAGGACTGTGTCTATGCAAAACAAACAAATCATATTTCACTGAATAACTGAACATATGGAGATTAGACAGCCTCATAAATTAAATTTTAATTGAATGGACATTACTGTCTCCTTGACAGCAGGGAAAAAGAATGTACTAACAAGAACAGAAATATATCAGTGCACCAGATTTATTGCATAAATATCAAATAAAACAAAGTATACAATCCATAAGATAAATAAAGGAAAACGTGATGATAAAAAGTAATTCATAGTCTTCTACTTACCTTACCAGTGACTTCTTCACATTCTAAAAATATTGTGCAGGTTCTCAAGAGGGGACTATGGAATAGCTGTTTGGTATCATGCATTGTGCTAGGTACTGGAGATAAAATGAAGGAAACAGACAAAGATGCTGTCCTAAAGGCACTTGCAGTGAGGTGGGACTGCCAACAAATAAAAAATTAAAATCACATGCAATCAGCATAATGCTAGCTAATATATAGGATATGCTGGGAACTAAAATAATAATAATAATGATAATAACTTCTGCACCCTAAGAGAAATTATATTCAGGCTGAAATTTCATGAATATTTAATCATGTGAAGAAAAGAAAGAATGCTCAAGGTAGAAGAAATAGAAACTTTTAGAACTGAAAGTAGATTGATGGGGTAGGAAAATCTCCAAGGTGAGGATGGTAAAATTAGAAGAATCAGTAGGCATATGATGATAAAAGGCCATATAAACTATATATGAAGGGTGATTGAGGGGAGGAGGACTGAGGTGGGGGAGAGGAGTTGAGAGGGGTGAGTGGTTTCACTCACACTTAATGGGCACAGTGTAAGGGTACATGGCACACCTGTAGAGGACGCAAAGAGTCAGAAGACCTCTGAGCAAGATGATCTGCAGCTGAAGGGTAGACCGCAGGCCATTCGTCCACAGGTGCTCCTTGTGGAGAAAGAGCCAGAGCCTTCAGCATGTAGTCATTTGTTAATTACTCCCCTCACCTGTGTTGTACAGTCTCAATAAATGACTAGTGCTGAGGTTGCTCAGGGCTACGGTGCTAAGAAAGGCTAGTCTGCCTCCTACAAGTTTGTACTTCTAATCTGTGTCATGCCTGGTTCCTTCCTGCGGGGATCGAGATCAGGGCCAAGGGGTTGCGACATTTTGGCATAGCAGGCAGGACATGGCAGGACACATCAGGACACAACAGGACACCAGGGACATGGACCAAAAAGGAAACTTGGAGGTAAAGTGAAGCCTTTTGTAGACAGTAGGAGGAAGTCCAAAGGGAAACTCTGCTCAGGGCAAGTGGGACCTTTGACCAATCTAGAAGCTGGGGAACCTAGTTAAGTTGGTCCTGAGACCTGGCCAGTCCTGACAAGCAGTGGCAGGAGTAGGATGTGACAGAAAACAGATGCCCATCATTTTAATCTGATTTTAATCTGGAGCTGATATATATCACTATAATATATTTTATGTATAGTTTTCTTGTAAATTGATTAAATGAGTTTATCTACATTTATTCAAATAATGTTCTAGTACCTTATGCAATAGGAATAAACATTGCAGTGAATGATAATAATATTTTAGCATCTACTTCATTTTAAAGAACATTTCTTTTTTTCTGTGAATTTTATTGCTTGAATTCAGGACATTTCCTTTCTAGCTTTGGGACTGCCATTCTGTATTCACTAATGTAGTTAATCAGGCATCCACTAAGGGAAAAATAACATCCTGAAAGATGACACTGTGAGATTCTGAGATCACATGATATGAATTAGAATTTTGCTACTGTTAAAAGAGAAGACTATCCTGTCTTTTCATCATTCAGTAGATTTGCAGAAAACCAAGCTAAATAACTAATGCCTAGTGACTCTAGCAATGTGCCCTCAAGAAGATAATAGAATTTATGAGCTTGTATAAGTGAAGCTCTGTCAAATCCTGAGTGGCAGCATTAGGAGAAACACAAAAAAAGACTATTTTTGAATAGAAAACTATTGTTGATTCTTAGGCTACAGGTACTTACGGGTAGCATCTGTTTGGGGTTCCTACTAATTTGTGCTGAGCTAACTATAGATAACTTATTAATTAATGGCTTCTCAAGAGCTTATATTTCTTACCTGTGAAACTTCAAAATCTGATTGGAGATTGCCCGATGCTAATCCACTTAGGAGGACAATTTCATTTTCTTTAGGCTGTTGGACATTCATGGAGTTGATAAGTTTTGGAAGATCTGGTGAAACGTTGACCAATTTCTGTAGGGCAGGAATCTCTATTAGTTTAGCTGATTTCTTTTCACTTCCAAAATACCACTCCAAAACTACTTGCAAAAAATAATTTACTCATAACTGTTCATAGTTCATTTACTCATAACTTGCATAATCTACCATGATTGTTACTAGAAGAAATTTTGTAAAATTACACCATAAGAATTTAGATTGGAATAGAAGATTTAAGCTTTCAAAACTGCTCACTTATAATTTTCTAAAGTAAGTATTTTAGTAATTACTATTATATCCTATGTATAAATAGTACTTTGGAAAACATTTTTCCTCTTAAGACCTTGAATAATTATCTACTAAAAATCTTCTGTTCTAATAAAGTCACAATAATAATAAAATTATGTCCAGAATCAATTTCGCTCTGATGATACACTAAGCACTGGGGTAAAGACTGTGTGTGTTAAGTCTTATCTACCTTCATTCCTCACAAAAACCCTACATAGACCAGGTACCATTATCACATTTATTTTATATGTCAGCAGCCTAAGATACAATTGTTTATGTAGCTAAATCAGTGCCAGTGTTTTCTCTTAGGCACAGCAGAAGATTGTCTCAAATCCCTCACGAAGACTCTTTAAGCATGCTGCTCTCAGATGCCAAGTGGCTTTAGCCCTCCCTGCTCTCTCTTTGATGAACTCTACATCATAATTCTATCAGATGAAATTGCATGTGAATTTCTGTTGAAAATCTCTTCGTAATACCCAACCATGCTCTTTGAAGCTTGGTGAGAATGTGTAATGGGTAATCAGTGTAGGCAGCTGGGTGTGAGAAGTTTCAGGTATGACATAGTCAATATAGGAGCAACTGAGTAATTGCAGGTCCGCTGTTCTGATACCAAGAGGCAGATGGTGCGCTCTCCACCATCGAGGGTATCACACCGACAGGTGAGCCTGCACCAACATCAGCGCTGGGCATGGAATCCCAATCAGATCACACCACCGAGTTCTTCCATTGTATCAGCAGGACTGAGTACACCTTTAAGTCCTTGCATGTTGTTAAGAATTTATATCAAGGTCCTCATGACCTTGGATGCACTTGGGAAATTTACTCGCTCAAAGAGTTCAAGGCCCAGATGAGTGTGAGGTTAAAGATAAAACATTTGATGAAAGCAGCAGGAAGATACCAATCTGAGAGACAAAGGGAAAGCCTGGCTGCCATCAAGCTGGCTCTGGAGAAATCTTGGAAAATCACCTCAGACAGGTGTTTGAGAGTACAGAGGAAGGGAAGAGCAAACCCCTCCTCTCCAAAACAAACAAACCAAGAAACCAAAAAACCACTCTGAAGCACTGGGGGCTAAGAGAAAGCATGCCAGGATGGATAGTGCGGCCTACATGGAAAAGCAAACTTCACAAACGTAAGAAGAATGCAATTTGCAGGAAGGTAGAAGAGAAAGGGCCAGGGAAACGGGCTATGACAGAACCATCTACACGAGCCTCCTACCAAAGGATCATGGATAAGGGGAAATCATGCTGCCCGGCCTGGGACGCGCCAGTCCCGGGTTACCTGCTGCAGGTGCTCCGTGCTGCTTTCATCCTTGTTCACATCCAGGTTCACGAAGCAGACCTGGGAAAGAGGGTGCAACAGTCAAATATGGGAAAAACCTGAGTCCTTTTAGAAGAAAGCAAGCAGGAATCAGTTTGTGGCAAATGACTTGAGAGTCCTACACATTGTAGATAGTTTGGCAAAGAAACAGTCATTTCACTTTCATGCTTTTACATAGATCTCCGACCCCCTGCCCAGCTTCCCAACAGTCCCAGCACAATTGTCCCCTTCATTTCATGGCCTAACACCCTAAAAAAAACAACTCTTGGTATATTAGAGCCGATATAATGTAATAAAAAAATCTTCAGGCTTCTGAGGCCCAGCCCGGGGAGGGGAACAAACTGGCAATGCTCTAAGCCTCTGTTTGTGAGGGCAATCAGCATTTCTCTCCATTTCTCTTTTTCTTCCTCTTACTTCCTGCTCCCTTTCTCTGCCCACTTTTAATACAGCACATAGTTAATGGATTTCTCTTTGCCCCATTGTTTTAGCTCATTTAACTTATTTAACCTTGTTATATAATTTGCCTCCTTTTATTTTTTTTTTTTTTTGAGATAGAGTCTCACTATGTCACACTGGCTAGAGTGTCATGGCATCACAGTTCACAAAAACCTCCAACTCTTGGACTTAAGTGATTCTCTTGCCTCAGCCTCCCACGCAGCTGGGACTGCAGGCGCCCACACAATGCCTGGCTATTTTTTTGTTACAGTTGTCATTGTTGTTTAGGAGGCCCCGACTGGCTGGAACCGGCCAGCTGCTGTGTATGTGGCCCGTGCCCTCCTCACTGAGCTATAGGCAGGGAGCCTACTTTGCCTCTTTGTTAAGATACCTTTTAAATAAACATCTGAATAAGTCAGTCTATAAACAATAGCTACAGTATCAAGTAATAATTCTGAACAACAGTGAAAGAAGTGCATATACTCATGGGCCACATAAAGGTTTCTGGTCAACAGTGAACCACATAGGATCATTTTCCTAAGATCATAAGACTGAAATTGTGCTATACCTATTTTATATGTAAATACGTCTAGACATACATAGGCTTGCCATTGTATCACAATTATCTCCTGTGTTTAGTGACATGCTGTACAGGTTTGTAGGAGCAATAAGGCTGTGCCATGTAGCCCCAGAGGGGTGCAATAGGCTGCTCATCTAGGTCTGTGTAAATAAAAATACACCGTGTGACATTTGTGTAAGGACAAAATCACCCAAAGGTACAATTGTCAGAATACATCACCTTGTTGCTGAGTGACCCAGGACTGTAATTTAAGTCCCCAATGCATTACACAGATAGAAAACTACTATGGCCATTCCAGTGGAGTCACAGAGGAAAAAAAACAAGATAAAGTTACAAAGAAGTGAGCTATGTTCTTGAAAGATAAAAAAGGCTTCTGCTGGGTAGGGAACGGGTCAGATCGCACGAGTGATACTTCAGAGTGAGGAAGTGCAACCTGGTGGCGAGAAATGGGATGAGACAATCTCGTTCTCCAAGCCTGGAGAAGGGGAAGGAGTAGAAATAAGGTCTGATTAGATTTGCATTAGGGAGATAATGTGAATGAGGGTTTATCTAAATTTTTGCTAAAAATCATTCAAATCTTTTATGTCTAACTAATTGATTTGGTCATACCAACCTGAGAACATTATCTAGAATTTAGTTAAATGTTTGGGCTTATTAGATGTCTGTAAATAAATGGTGTTTTCTGATTTCAGGTATCATTTGGGGTCACGGTTTCTCAGAGTCCATCTTTTTTATTTTTTGAGGTTAAAAAACGTGATTGAAAACTGTGAAAGGTTTTAAATACTAAAATTGTTTATGCACCGCTGAAGTGTAAGATCACTACTATTTTCTTCCCAAATACTGGGAGATGTTCTCAAGTGTCATGGGCTCACAGGATAATCCTGGGATGTGGCATCGGCTTGTTAAGAATGACTCAGCCTGAGGGAGAGGAAAGTGCGTGAGAGGGACCACGTTGCCATTCTCAGGCTCTTTTCCTCTGCGTTAATAAAATGTGACCGTAGAGAGGGTCTGGACAGGTGGCCCTTTGCAGACAGTGCAAATAAAACATAAATAGTAGATGGAGCTCAGAAGCAGTTCCTGGACTAGCGCAGT
This sequence comes from Galagoides demidoff, assembly GCA_963574575.1. Taxonomy (NCBI): domain Eukaryota; kingdom Metazoa; phylum Chordata; class Mammalia; order Primates; family Galagidae; genus Galagoides; species Galagoides demidoff. The sequence goes on along the minus strand of CAUYQV010085245.1, from coordinate 18,251 downwards.
CTGAGAATATTCGTGCAATAATTGAAACTTTGCCCTTGGAAAACGAGTTCAATATCCATTGGTACTGAGGGACTTTTTAATAACATGCAGCTAGGATGGCAGTTATTGAATTGATGAAATGATTTGCCATTCACCTTAAAGAAAGTCCCATTACCTTGCCCCTGGGCATCAGGAAGCTGTTATTATTCTGCATCACAGTGGGAGAGGGCAAAGCAGGGGCCAGAGACCACAGAAAGGCATCCATCAGAATGGTCAGCCTGTCCTCTAAGATTTTCTCCCCTTCTCCGAGGAGGGACTCACTTTTCTTACATCCTGGGCTATCTGGGTGAGAATATGAAGATTTTTGGAGGCCTGATGTGCACAGAATATGGAGGGACCTGCTTATTTTATTTTATTTTTTGTATTAAATCATAACAATGTACACTAATATTATCATGGGGTACAGTGTACTGTTTCTGTATACAATTTGAAGTACTTTCATCCAACTGGTTAACACAGCCTTCATGTCTTTTTCTTAGTTATTGTGTTAAGACATTTATATTCTACATTTAGAGAGATTCACATGTACCCTTATAGGATGAACCCTAGGCGTGATCCCACCAATCACTTTCCCTCCACCCATCCTCCTCCTTCTCCTCCCCTCTTTAAGGAAAGGAATGACAGCATTAAAAATTCTATAAAATGAACTAAAAATGAGTTAAAAGGAATATTTATTTATTTAGAATGAAAACAGAAATCACAACAAAACTCAAATTTAAAAAGACCAACAAATAACAAATACCAGGGACACAAAAACTTCCAGAAAAATGATAGTTTCATCAACAGTCCAATACGCTTCTATAATACTTATTTTTTTATGTTTTTGGCTATTTACTCTTTGATTACCTATTCATATGAGAGCAGTTTAAAAATATCATTTTCTCTAGAGAAACTAGAAGCATAAGCCTGACTTTCTTTAATATTGTGATTGGACTTTTTCAACTTTCAATTCTTTGTTGGTAATATCTAATACATTTTTCAGCTCATTATCAAATTCAGGGGAAAACTCTATAACTTATTTCAGCCGTGAGTTGTTATAGGCTAAGTCATTTTCTATCGTACTATTATAGTTTTGTACTCTACAGATGTATGAATTTGGATTGATTCTCTTTTGTGTGATTCCCATAATAAACCATGCGTGGTGCTTTTATAATTTCCAGTGCTGTGTTATCAAATGAATGCTTCCAGGAGAGAACTTCTGGTTAACTAGGCATCAGTTAGAACCCACTCTTGTATTTAAATCTTATGTGTCTGATGACTGGAAGAATTTTACATAGGCTAAATTCCAGCATGCAAATCTTCTTTTCTCTCCACTACCTACATATTTTTGGTATCAGAAACTGTAGGACATGCTCATAAGATGATATGATATCCCTGATCTGACAGCTTTGTGTCACAATGTCTGATTGTGTTGCCACTCTCAGTGGCAGAGTATTCCTGTAAGTCAATCCCACATGTCGGTGGCCAGCAATCACCTGACTGTATGTGAAAGTGACCTCCAGTCATATAGATACATCTCATGTAAGCACAACTGCCCTCAGTTCCCCTGGAGCCTGATCCCAGAAAAGCCTACGGTCATGCCAATGACTCTCAACAGGAGGGGAGAGAAGATATATTAGGAGTCTAAATGGAAAGAGGCAGTTGTGGTTAAAATATCTTGCTGGAATTTTGCAATTTTTACAAAAATATAAAACCTGTGAATACATTGCTAGGACCTGTCCCTGGGTCTTGTGAGGGGGCCTGTGGAACTTAAGAACCCGGAAACCTAAGCCTTGACAGTATTGTAGTAAATCCGCTTCTGGTGAAATAGTCCGGGTGGTCTCATTGCTCTTAGTGAATTCTCAGTCTCTGTGACCTTGGGCTGTTTACTCGAGATTTAGACATTTGGCAATGCTGAACTCCAGTAGAGGGTATCTACAGGACAAGAGTAGGGGTAGGCTAGGAGGTTTCGATGAGGAGACTGAGTTTCCTGTGCCTCCCACGTGTGTGGTCTTGGTGCTACATGGCAAGAAGACAAATAACAAGGCATTGCTCTTGCCCTTAGGGAGTTGCGATCTGTCCAGAGGCAGGACATATCTCTACAAAACCAACAGACATTATGAGCTGTGTGTACCGGATAAGGGAGCTGGGAGAACGGGGTTTATAATATATGCCATCCCAGGGAAGTCTGGCTTTGAGGTGCTCCTGGAGGTGCGGTGGCTCACGCCTGTAATCCTAGCATTCTTGGAGGCTGAGCTGGGTGGATCCTTTGACCTCAGGAGTTTGAGATTAGCCTGAGCAAGAGTGAGACCTCATCTCTACTAAACATAGAAAAAATTAGCTGAGCATTATAGACAGTGACTGTAATCCCAGCTACTTAGGAGGCTGAGGCGGGGTTGGGGAGGATGACTTGGGCTCAGCAGGTTGAATTTGTTATGAGTGAAGCTAACACCGGGGCACTCTATTCTGTATAATAGAGTGAGACTCCGTCTCTACCAAATAAATTTAAAAGGAAAGGGAAAAAGGGGAAAATTGCACTAAAAATGAGTGGGTGACCTTTTCCCCATCAGCACCGGTTGATCAGTGACCTGGGAAGAGGTGCGGTGTTAAGTAGAGATGAGGAGAAGGGGAAGATGGAGGCAGTGAAGTCGGAGCAAGAGTGTTCCCAAAGCTCTCCGGAGTGAGGGCCACGCTGGCTGGCAGAACGCCTTTCCTCCCGCTCAGTGAACACCCCGGGGTCGTTCCGTAGGCTTTTATCTACTGACAACAAGAGTTGAAGGAAGGCGGAATTTAGAATTTCATGACACTCTGTGTGCATGAGGGTGGACAGAGGACTATCAGTTAGAATTAGATCTGTCCCTCCTTACAAGGGAGGCTACTCCAACATAGGAAGTTATGAAGGAAATTTATGGTCGTGGAAAGTCAAAATAAATGGGTTATTTTCTGAGTGGAGTGTTAGGGTGAGTGTCAAGTGTGATTAAAATTCAAAGGTGGGGAGAGTCAGCATTATGACTTTATGAGCTGGAGAGAATCCTGTGGTTGGGGGTGGGAGGCCGGGGCCGTGCCACACACACAACAGCTGATGGAGAAGGAAGCAAACTGCTGTGCGGCCTCCTCCCCTGGGTCTGGAGTGATGCTGCTGAGTTGTCTGGGAAATACCTCAGTGAGCAAACTGTAACATGCCGGTGACCCTGAGAAGGATTTATGTTTTAAGGCATGTGTGTTTCTGTGATCACCTTTCTTGTTGGATATGCAAGTAGTCCACCTTCTTTCATCCTTGACAAGTTAGTTCAGGAGGGCAGGCCCCGTTCCTCACTGTATCCTCAGGGCTTAACGTGGTGCCGGGCATGGGAGATGCTCGGTACGTTCTTGTTGGTTGATACACGGGAATGAATGAAGTGGAAGCACTGTCTCAGATGACAGGTGTACGAGAGAGGTACACGTGGAATAACTACTTCCCTTATTTGTGTGATGAATTTCAATGTGGTCAGTAAACAAAATTTTATTCCAATAAAGATATACGGGACTATAGGAAGAAGATATAGGATAATTAACTGGGCTAATAATCCAGCTATTGGCTGCTATTTAAAGTGCTTAGTTTGGCTTCTTTTTCTTGCAAAGAAAGATTGCTAAAAAATAGAGAAAGATCAAATGTTGAGAACCACAAATGGTAATAAAGACACGCGAAAGGTGTCAACATTTTTCTTAGAACAGAAGCTCCTTTGTCTTCACGTAAGATAACATTTCATCTGAGTCCGCACACATCCCTGTTTAGATCGTCTGCAGACAAACTCAGCTAAGGCAGACGGAAACACATCACCCCAGGAGAACACGAAATACTTCTCTCGCTTAACAAAGCTAATTTTGTGATCATACTCTAACTTTTATAGTCAAATGCTGCTCTTCTATCATTATTATGGTTTTAAAATGAAATACGGTGGGAATAAATACCACTGAGAAAATGATGCCTCCTAATGATTTAGACTTCTACATAATCTAATAAGGTCGTCTTCAACACTGTTTATAGATAGCCAAAACTGAAATGTCTACAGGCAAAACAGTGGTTTCTCTGTTGAGTTGGGGGTATTTAGTTAAGCAGTCTCTGTCATTTATAACTCTTTTCATAAATGGGATTTCATGCAGACATTTGTAAACATAAAATTTCACTGTGAAATTTTATTAGCTAGTGACATAAAGTGTATTTTTGCGAAAAACTAACGTGAGAGAGAGATTGATGTTAAAAACCTTGTAAAACAAGACAGAATAGAATAAGTTTTAGGTGGAATATAATTCTTAGTAACTTTTGTGAGGTAACCATATTTGATAAATAGCTTTATTTCGATAAAAATGAAGTCAGACAAAAATAGTACTGTTATGTCAGATAAAGTTTGACTTCTTGAAAACATACAAAAATCTATGATGACGAACGTTAGCATCAAGCTCATATCACATGTGTACGGTTTTATTAATATGTTTGCATGTGTTAATTTTAGCCAACAACTTAGGCTATTCTGAGAGTCAAATGGAACTATCAATAAATAATATTGTATTGTCCACCCACAAAGAGCAAACCTACGTACAGGCACTCAGATGACAGCCGGGCTTTCAGCCTAGAACGTGAGAACTTTGACTTCCTTTGCTGTGAATTTTTTTTCTCCTGAAATCAGCTACAACTTTTTAAGGAAATCATTCTTATAGAGATCCTGTTTAGACAGTATTAACCAAAAGCATGATGTCAAGTTGCCTTTAAAATCTAGTCGCTTGAACGTGGGGTATGATCAAATATACACTTACAGTTTTTCTTAGAAGAAACCGATTCCTTCTTCCCGCAGCTTCTAACAATGCAGCCATCTGGTCGTGTGGGATACGACAGGATCTCTTAATTTGGTGGTATCAAAATGCTGATCCACAAAGCTTCCAAGGAAAAAAACTGTTTCCTTTCTTCCTCAACCAAAAGATTTCTGTTAGATTCAGGACTCTGGACCAAAATTATCTTACAAAGAATATGGCATTTTCCCCTGATTAGTCCTTTAGACTGATGACAGCGAAATGTCCTTTCATCAGGGCTGCTCTGCCACCCGGCTGCAGACCTTCCGGAACACGCTTGACCTCTTGAGAAAATGCTGCATTTGTTTCTAGTTTTTGCTTTGAAGTGATTGCAGCAAACACATGAAATGAAATTTAAACTTTTATAATATTTACATTTGAGACTGTCAAGCTTCTCTGCTCTTTTCTATTGTTAGTATTTTAAAAAAATCCTTTGAAAGGCTATGTCATTTTTGGTAGTGATGCAGGCAGTGTGTGATGAAAGAAACAGGAAAGGTATAGACATTTTCAAAAGATGAGGGATCTTTGAACATCTATTCAGCCAATTTTATTGCTAGCATGACAATAAATTTAAAAAAATAGTATGCTATTCAGGATTTGTTTTGCAGCTAAAAATTTAACATGTTTGTTGCCTGAAAAGACATTTCTTTTGGAATAAGAGGATATACTTTATGTAATGTCTGATGTACGTTCCCCAGATAAATAACACATGATATTTATTTGAGATTTCCATTGTAAAGATTTGTTACGATCAAGTTTTTCCTTCTTCCAAGTAGGTCCTCAGGAGTTATTTGGACTAGACGAACACCTGAAACTCAATAGACCAATGTGTTTCTATCATTTGTATGTTTGGGAAATGTTCTCTGAGTTATAGAAACATAAAATGGTAATAGAAAATTACCGTATTTTAAATACTTATTTAACAATATCACAAGACGTTTTCCTACATGATTTTTTAGGAGTAGCCTCTTTCACCAGCCTCTAGCATTTTCCCTGCCATAGCTATTCCCTCTGTCTACCAGTTGCCAATTATTTGTTGAACTCCACTATCTGCCCACAGTACACTGATCACATGAAGGCCTGTTCTCTAAGTTTAAGGCAGACCTGCTAGACACTAATTCTTTTTTCTGCAATCAACATAATTTTTTACCTCCGAGGGCCTTCCAGAAGGTAAATCCAGGATTTTCCAAGTATTTGTTCATGAGAAGACAGTTCTGCATTTTCTGCCGTTTTATAATTACTAAAAGAGATATAATCTTGCCAGAGAGTAGTTCTACAACAAGTATTTGCTGAATGAATTGGACGGTGATGGTGGAGTTGAGGGACTGGCCTTGGAAGGAAATGAGCAGTGTCTGGCTCTGCTCCCAGCTCCCACACTGTTTCGGGGAAAGGAGGAGAATGGTAGCCAAGTCCAATGGCTTGTCAATTGTCAGGTGACTAGTTGGGAGTATGAAGGACTCCATAAGGACAACCATAAGGGCTGCTCTAATTTCCTTAAAGGAAGAGAAGAAAATGGAGGTGGAAATGAAAGTGCCCAGACTGGGAGAGAGAAGAAGAAAAGGAAAAAAACCCAAACCAACCAACAAACAAAACACCTAAGCCAATAAACAAAGGGAAACACACACAGGGCATAACATTCTGATGGCTCCCTACTGGAATGAACTATATTCAAAGTCTGAAGATCAAGTTTAAACTTCTGTTTTACTTCAAACTGGTTTTATGACTTAAGGGTCCAGTTAACCTGCCTGCACAGCACACAGAAATCATTCAGGCAGAACTCTTACCTTTGCTTATTCCTGGGCTTTATACCAGAGCTATGCAATCAGACAATCCAAATCTCCTGGGTTGGGGCCTGGGGATATTTATTCATTTATTGATTAATTATTTCCATTACTATGTATTTGTTTTTTAAAGATAACTTTATTGAGATGCTATTTCCACATCATATGACAAGTCCATTTAAAGTGTGTAGCTGAATGGCTTTTAACACATTCACTGTTCCCAAAAGAAGCTGCATCCATTACCAGCCACTCTCTTATTTCTCCCCAAACATTTTCTCCTAGGCAACTATAATTCTACCTTATATCTCTATAGATTTGTTTGTTCTGGACATTTCATATAAATAGAATCATACTATATATAGTATTTATGTGATTGAGATAGAATATTTATAAAGTACAGCTATTTTTGAGCATGTAAAATAACTAAAATTTGTCTCTTGAACTGTAACTACTTTTTCTGCCCTCTAAATTCTATTTATTTGGAATAAATATTTATTTCAGGTTAATTACATAAATATTATTTGCTGAAAGACATTAAATAACCTTTTTTCTAAGCTTTTATTACTTACATATAAGTACAGAATGTTACTTTGTTTTTCCAAGCAATGAATCATTTAATGAGGAAATGATTTCCCTATTGTTTCCAGAGGCATTTCTGACTTAATTTGTCAAACACACACCAGTGTTGTGCATGCTGATTATTATCATATGTCATAGTCAATGAGTGTAGAAGACACGAAATAGGTATCCAACTACTCATACGGAAGTACAAAAAGTTATGAATTACAACACAAATTTAGACACATTAAAAATATCAGCCCTGGCCAGGCACAGTGGCTCACGTCTATAACCCTAGCACTCTGAGAGGTCTAGGCAGGTGGATTGCCTGAGCTTGGGAGTTCAAGACCAGCCTGAGCATGAGCAAGACCCCATCTATACTAAATGCAGGAAAACTAGCCAAGTGTTATGATAGGCTCCTATATTCCCAGCTTCGGGGGAGCTGAGGCAAGACGATTGCTCAAGCCTAAGAATTTGAGGTTGCTGTGAGCTATGACACCATGCACTCTACCAGGGTGACACAGTAAGACTCTGTCTCAAAAAAACAAACAAAAAACCCCCATCGTTCCTTCCTTAATACTTACTATTTATTAAATTTCCAAATATGAATAGTGAATGCTGTTCAAGGAAACTCATAGAGCTGGAGACAACAAATTCCTTTATTATTAAGAGAAAAAAATACTGGATCAGAATGGGTAAATGTCAACTTTTATGTGCATATTGGCCACTTGAATCCGATGTAGAATTTCAATTTCTCCACATAATATGTGAAAGGATGTATGGGTTAGCTTTATCATAAATGTTTTAAAAGATTAGTCGACAATGCACTTTTCATTGATGTTGAAAAGCTAATCAGTTGATTGACAAAAACCTTCCTCAGGTATGATGAGACATCCCATCTTTGATAATGATTAAGAAAAAAATGTTATAGACACAATAAACTGAATAAAAATATTACATTTTGAAATGGTGTAGAATTTTGTGTTTTAACTCTTCTACTAAACTTCCATTAAAGATTATTTCTTTTTCACCTTCAGAATGTCGTAACCCCCCAGTGGTAGCTCTCTTCCTCTTCCTACAGTCCTATAGGTTTACACAAAGAAAATGTAGAAAGACAAAAAAAAAAATTTAAGAAAGAAAGGAAAGTCGTATTCGTAGTAGTCTGAATAGCTCTATTATTTCAGAGTAGATGAAAGGCAGTATAAACAATGACAATCACTAGGAATAAATGATAGTGAGTGTAATTTTATCACACAAAAAAGTTTATCTGCTAGACAGCTAACTTGCATAGCTCACGTTTTTGACACTCAAACTAGTAAATAACTCCACACTTCGTCTCTCCCGGAAGCCTTATGCACTCTGTGCATCTTTAATAATTAGACGATGCTGTAATTCCATTGGTATAAGTAAAATGTATGAAAATAAAAACTTGAAAGCAACTGCTGAAAGAATATCTTGGGTGATTCTACACAGAGAAGTGGAGTCAGAGGTTGAGGACTTGGACTTCACATCTCGCAAAGGAAGGAAATGTACTCTTTGTGATTAGAACTAACCACGTTGATCATCTATTGGTAAAAGGCATCAGGAAGTGGCTCTTAGTTCCTCTGGGACTCCAAGAACCACTCAGTTTGGCCTGTTTTAGGGTTGGATATGAATCCATTAGCCCAAGGCAAGCATCTGGATTATGGTTTTTACACAGAAGGTGCCAAAACAATGTGTATGCATTTTAAGAAAGGAAAAAAAAACTGTATTAAAATTGCAATACTCAAGTCATATTTGACTACTGCAATTATAAGAGGTGTTCACATGACTTGTATTGATCTTTTGTTACTGGTACATATTGAGTATTACAATTTTAATACAGTTTTTTTCCTTTTTTAAAATAAGTATACATTGTTTTGACACCTTCTGTAGACTGGATTAACAGCACTTGTTAGAGACGCATTAATTTAGATTTTCTAACATACTTGCAAATGTTTAGAAGAACCTTCTTTTTAAAATAAATGATCATTAAATGGAATTCTGAGGTCTGTAGTTTCTACATCATGAATAAATTGACAAAACAATTAGAGAAAAACAAAACAAAATATGACAGGGAACATCTATTATAGGGAACAGGCTAAAAATTAATCTTTCTTATTTATTTCCTTAGACAATAATTCTAATTACTAAAATATAACATGGAGGACATTATGCCAGGTGAATTAAGCCAGATATGGGGGGATAAATACTGCATCATCTCACTTGTATCTTCACTCTACAGAAGCAGAGAGTAGAATTGGGATTGCTAGAGGCTGGAGGCGGGGGGAAATTAGGAAATGTTAGTCAAAGGGCACAAACGTCCAGTTTGAAGATGAATAAATTCTGGAGGTCTAACACACAACATGGTGACCAGAGTTAAAAGTACCGTATTGTTAACGTGAGGTTTCTAAGAGAACCGAATTTAAATGTCCTGATCAACTTTCTCCCAGACAAATGGAAATTAGGTGGTGATGAATATATTGATGAACTTAACTATAGTAGTCAGTACACAGGTGCACTCATATCAAATCATGATATTGCATACCTTGCACATATACAATTTATATTTGTCCATTCAGTATTTTTCAATAATTCAAAAATTTTAAATATCTGTATTTTGGAAGACTTTCTGTGTGGCGAATACTATAGAGTGTTCTTTGTCTCTTTTGGTAAATATGATGTACAGCCTGACTTCTGATATTTTTGTCTACTTTACTCCCTTAAACTTCATTTGAACAATGACTTTTGAAAAAATGGCCTTCCTGATGCAGGTTGTAGTTTAAGTTAGCTCAGATCATTAACAAATCATGGCAAATAAATACATCACATTTACACTCAGGTTGTGGAATCAAGTGTTCAAAAGGGCCATTCAGAAGCCAACAGACATTTTTATATTCTCCAACACTACCAAATGTTGTCAGCCACAGGGCAGGGAGCTGTCTTTTGCTTTTGTAAAGTTTCTTATTTCAATATTTGTCACTTTACTCACTGAAGTGTCCATTAATCTGACCTCATCATTTACAAAAACAAAAAAAGAAGAAGAATTCTTTGTAATACCAGTATATTTTTCTGTCTGAGATTTAAAATTCCAGGTTGCAATTGAAGGACACTGTGAACTATCTATTCACTGTGTTCAGAAAAGGCTCAGAAAGAATCCCCTCTTTGTGCAGGGAGAGACAACCCTGGGCAAGGCCAACCCAACGGTGGAAGTTCTTTCTTTTGTCATTCTCAAACCTCATCGGCATTCCACATCTGTTGCCAGCCAACACTTTCCCACTTAAAAGGAGAGCAGAATATAGCATAAAAAGTATTCTTGGGCTTCAAATAGCTCTTGCCAAATACATTTTTATTTCACTATGAGTACAAGAATAAGATAACAAACAAAAGTGTAATAATGCTCCAGAATGCAAGTGTGAATATGTACAGGAAAACGTGTTTCCAGTACTTTGTATTTTAATATAGAATCACAGAATTTTAGAACAAGAAGTGCCTTAAAATTCATCTGCTGCCACTCTCATTTTATCTGCAAAGGAACTAAATTCCAGATAAGTTAAACTAAATATGCCAGATCTCACAGCTACTTTATTCATGAATTTGTCCATTCATTTATTCAATTGCTTATTTGTTTGTTTTTTTTTTTTTGAGACAGAGCCTCAAGCTATCCCCCTGGGTAGAGTGCCATGGCATCACAGCTCATATAAACCTCCAACTCCTGGGCTCAAGCAAGTCTCCTGCCTCTGCCTCCCAAGTAGCTGGGACCACAGGCGCCCGCCACAACGCCCGGCCATTTTTTGGTTGCAGCCATCATTGTTGTTTGGCAGGCCCGGGCTAGGGATTCGAACCTGCCACCTTAGGTATACGTGGCTGGCGCCTTAGCCCATTGAGCCACAGGCACCGAGCCAGCAACAGGATTTTTCAAGAACACATGGGGCACTCTGTTTCAGATATACTCATTTCCTAACCCACCATTTACAGACTTCCAGCCAGACTATTTGCTTGCTGTATGGTCCATCCCTTCTCCTTCCATCTTAAAATAAATTTTTTTTCACTTCAATTATAATGTACGGTTTGTCATTTCAGGGCTCAGTGATGTTCAATGACATTTCCATAGTCTTCTCTCAGGAAGAGTGGGAATATCTGGATTTGGAACAGAAACACTTGTACAAAGATGTGATGTTAGAGAACTACGGCAACTTGATCTCACTGGGTAAGGTTGTCTGCCTCTAGGAATTTTTTTTTTTTTTGAGACAAGAGTCTTTGTCTCCCTCAGTAGAGTGCTGTGACATCACAGCTCACAGTAACCTCAAACTCTTGGGCTCAAGCGATTCTCCTCCCTCAGCTTCCCAAGTAGCTGGGACTACAGGCGCTCGCCACAATGTCCAGCTATTTTTAGAGATGATGTCTTGCTCTGGCTCAGGCTGGTCTTGAACTCCTGACCTCAGGTAGTCCACCTACCTTGGCCTTCCACGTGCTGGGATTACATGCATGAGACACTCAGTCAGCTATGATTTATAGCCTTACCAGTGTCAAAGCAGGTTTCATTTTGTGTCTGAACTCAAAATCACTTTAGCTATTTTGTTAATTTTTGGTATACTTGTAGGGGAAATAGCAAGATCCTGTTTCTTAATTTTTCTCTATCAAAAGAACACATATTGGCTCGGTGCCTGTGGCTCAAGTGGCTAAGGCGCCAGCCACATACACCTAAGGTGGCAGGTTCGAATCCAGCCCGGGCCCGCCAAACAACAATGATGGCTGCAACCAAAAAAAATAGCCAGACATTGTGGCAGGCGCCTGTGGTCCCAGCTACTTGGGAGGTAGAGGCAGGAGACTCACTTGAGCCCAGGAGTTGGAGGTTGCTGTGAGCTATGATGCCACAGCACCCTACCCAGGACAACAGCTTGAGGCTCTGTCTCAAAAAAAAAAAAAAAAAAAAAAAAAAAGAACACATATCATTTGTGGTAAAAATGGTAAAAATCTTCACAATAATCATCTAAGATAGTACTACTATTATCCCTGTTTTATAGATGAGAATCAACAAGATTTATTTACAAATTCAAAACTCATTCCTTTTGTTAATAAATGCAATTTACTTACTTTTATGATTGAAACTTTAAAGATCTAAGAATTTTTTTCTGTTGTTTTATTTCACAGGAAGATGACTACTGTTAATAATAATGTATTGTATATTTCAAAATAGCTACAAGAGAGGATTTTAAATGGTCTCACCACAAATAAATGATAAATATTTGAGGCAATAGAATGCTAATTACCCTGGTTTGATCATTCCACAATGTTAAAATATATCAAAATTTTACATTGTACCACATAAATATATACAATCATTATTTATCAATTAAAAATATTTTGGGCTGGGTGTGGTGGCTCATGCCTGTAATCCTAGCACTCTGCCTGAGCAAGAGCAAGACCCCATCTCTAAAAAATAGCCTGGTGTTGTGGAGGGCGCCTCAAACTCTTGGGCTCAATTGATTCTCTTGCCTTAGCCTCCCAAGTAGCTGAGACTACAGATGCCCACTACTATGCCTGGCTATTTTTTTTTTTGCAGTTGTCATTGTTTAGCTGACCTGGGCCAGGTTCAAACCCATCAACCTGGGTGTATGTGGCCAGCACCCTACCCACTGAGCTAAGGGTGCTACCAAAGATAAAATAATTATTGGTGAGGATTTCGAAAAACCAACCCTCACATATTATCAGTTATGACCCTACAATTACTTTTCAAAGTATCTACATGACAGAAATGAAAACATATATTATCTATATAAAGATGTATATGTATTCATGGCACCATTATTCATAATGTCTAAAAGGGAAAATGTCTGAAAGGGAAAACAATCTACATGTCCATCAAATGGTAAATAGGTGAATCAAATCTAGTATAGTCATACAATGGAATATTATTCATCTTAAGAAGGAACAAACTACTGGTATATGCTACAGCATGTAAAATATCAAAAACAATATGCTAAGTGAAAGAAGCCAGATATAAAAGATTATGTATTACATGATCCTGAAAAGGCTAATCTACAGAGTGAGCAGATCAGTGGTTGTCTGGGGCTGGGAATAGGAATGAGCATTGACTGCCAAGGACCAGGAGGGACATTTTGGGTGTGATGAAAATGTCCTAAATTTGGATTGTGATAATGTTTGCACATTACTCTTAAATTTACTAAAAATCAGGTCAAGGTCTTCACCTTCTTGGGTGCCGGCTTGCAGGCTCACTGGCTTGCAGTCCTACAGGATTGCTCTGCTGATGGCAAATCCAACTATGAAAATTGACTCCAGGAGAGAGAACCTAACAGACAAATAACAATGGAAGAAATTGGGAAGGTTACCAAAAAGCTATCCTGCAAAAGACCAAGCCCAGGTGGTGTTACAGGTTAAACAAAAATTATTCATGAAGAAGAAAGCTCTTAAGCAACATGATGGATTCAGAAGCTCATGGAAAGAGTCCACCAATACTAACATCTTCAAAACAAGATGTTACAAATGTTAGCAAAATGAAGCATTATTTGTGTGGCTGCTGTGCAGCTTTTAACAATGTAGCAATCACATTTCCTATTCATAGGGTCCTTTTTAGGCAACAGTTATATGTTATCAAAACCTGGGATGCAGTACTTTAGTTGAGCAGGGATGGATTTTGAAACTTGTATGGTGGAATCCTTCCCCTGTTAATGCAGAAAATAACTACTCTGGCACTTTTGTTTGGTCTCTGTGAGGATTTATCCTGTCTTCTCCTCAAGCATGTCAGTGCTCCAGAGTTTGCAACCTACAGAGTGGCAGCAGTGCTGACAGGGACTACAGGACCGATTTTCACTCCATTGGGAAGAGTTCAGACATTGCTTGAAGACCACAAGCATCATGACAAACTTACAAACACTTACCCGGCTTTCAAGGCACTGAAATGCCATGGAATTGGAGAGTATTATCGAGGCTTGGTGCTCATTCTTTTTTGCAGTGGACTCAGCAATGTACTGCAACAATTCACAGTGCTCATTTGGTCAGCAATTTTAGGTCTTTTGGGTGCCATGTTGGGATTTTTTTTTTCCAATTAATGTTGTAAAAAACGTGCATGCAGTCTCATATTGGTGGGGAATTTCAATCTTTCCCTGAGGTTTAAAAAAAAAAATCTGGCTAGAGCGGGACAGGATACCGACAGATCTTTTCAGAGGTACCCATCTGATTACCACTGGTCTCTCATCTCTTGGGGTATAATCAATGCAACTTTTGAGTCCTTGTTAAAGGTTATATGGAAAAAATCATCAAGTAAGTACCATTTATCAACTAAGAAGAAGGCAGTTTGGCCTTGTTCCTAATTGGTCAACTATAAGTTGGTGTCTTAAGTCCAGGCCACAGTGAGTTATGGGCAAAGTTGTTTTTCCTTAAGCATCAACAAAAACAGAATAAAAGGTTTCAATAGGGAAGTTTAAGGGTTTTTTGTTTTGCTTTAAATCATTATCTAAGAACAGTAGGCTAATTGCCTGCTAAATAGCTATCCCTCTGATGGCCTTTGACAGGGAACCTAATAGCCAAGATATGATTCATTTTCTCAAAACAGTCTTTAACCTTCTGTGTTAAGATGTAAGCATCCAGACCAGCCAGAAAAAAGGCCTTAAGGCCCTGGGACTTTTCAGGCTCATTTTGCTACTCCCATTTCTTGCTTCTCTGCTCTCAGTATGTTAGAAAGGATAGTCTTCATTACATTCAAGCATGTGACACAGGGGCAGAACAGAAGAAAATCAACTTATTGGGTAGAGGCTTTTCATAATAAATAGCTTATATTAGTTTTAAAACTGAGCACCTGTTAGATAATCATTATATACTATTTCTATTTAGACATGGTAGAATCAAACAGCTAATATTAGAAAATTCCCATTTTGCTTTTTAAGTTTGAAAGTTTTCTGTTTAATTTACCCTTTCAAAGTATTCCTATGTTAATTTCATTGCCAAAAGATAGAGAGACTTAAGTTATTTTTATTACAAGTCTTTCCTCCTGGCTTGGCACCTGTGGCTCAAGTGGTTAAAGTGCCAGCCACATACAACTAAGGTGGCAGGTCTGAATCCAGCCTGGGCCTGCCAAACAACAATGATGGCTGCAACCAAAAAATAGCCAGGTGTTGGGGCAGGCACCTGTAGTCCTAGCTACTTGGGATGGAGGCAGGAGACTCGCTTGAGCCCAGGAGTTGGAGGTTGCTGTGAGCTGTGATGCCACAGCACTCTACCAAGGGTGACAAGGTAAGACTCTGTCTCAAAAATAATAATAATAATAATAATAATTAAATTAGATTAAATTAAAGTATTTCTGTTGTCAGCTTGGTGCCTGTAGCTCAGCAGCTAGGTTGCCAGACACATACACCAGGGCTGGCAGGTTTGAACCCAACCCGGGGCCTGCCAAACAACAGTGACAACTATAACAAAAAAATAACCAGGCGTTGTGGTGAGTCCCTATAGTTCCAGCTACTTGGAAGGCTGAGGCAAGAGAACTGCTTAAGTCTAAGAATTTGAGGTTACTGTAAGCTGTGATGCTATGGCACTCTACCAAGGGTGACATAGTGAGATGCTGTCTCAGGAAAAAAAAAAATGTATATATATATATATATATATATATACACACACATATATATTTCTGTTGTCAGATTAAAAACATAATATTTCTATTTTCTTATGGGTAAATAAATGCATATCAAAGACTTTAACAGGCATTCTCTCTAAATTTGAGTATTTTTAGTGCTTTCTGCTTAATATTAAATATTTGTTGCCTAATGGCTTCCAAATTATGTGGGAGTCTCTATATGTTTCCTCTTAAAGTTTCATTTTTAAAAACGTTAAGCACACAAAACTGTTTATGTTGGATATTTTGAGTTTTGTAACTATATGAATTAAATCTGTTCAATGTTTCAGTGTTAACTACTTTTGAGGGTAATTGTCTGTAATAAAGTTTTTTTATCCCCTCCCAAAAAAAATTTGCTAAAAATCATTGAATTGTACACTTAAAACAGATGAGTTCTATGGTATATAAATTAAATCTCAATAAAGCCATTAACAAAGAACGCACTAAGAACTTTCTACTTAACATGGTATGATATCTCAAGACATAACAGTGTCCCAGGATGCTTTTTGTTTTCCTCTTAGCAAGCAAATAACAATAGCTAATGAAATATATATAGTGCTTCATATATACTCTAGGTCTAAGCAGTGTTTAGATATAGATATAGACCATAGAAGTAACTTACCAAAGATCACATAGTTAGGCTGTGGAGAGGCAAGATTTAAACCAGTCTGTCGAGCCTCTCCCAGTTCCCCCAGCGACAGCCACTTCCTGGTCCTCGGGGCAACCATGGCTGAAGAACCACCATAGGTCGAATTGTTCGTGAAGGCGGGCAGTGATAGGGCCAAGATTGGGAACTGCCCCTTCTCCCAGAGACTGTTCATGGTTCTCTGGCTCAAGGGAGTCACCTTCAACGTCACCACCATAGACACCAAAAGGAGGACTGAGACAGTGCAGAAGCTACACCCAGGAGGGCAGCTCCCATTCCTGCTGTATGGCACTGAAGTACACACAGACACCAACAAGATTGAAGAATTTCTGGAGGCAGTGCTGTGCCCTCCCAGGTACCCTAAGTTGGCAGCTCTGAACCCTGAGTCCAACACAGCAGGACTGGACATATTTGCCAAATTTTCTGCCTACATCAAGAATTCAAACCCAGCGCTCAATGATAATCTGGAAAAGGGACTCCTGAAAGCCCTGAAGATTAGAGATAATTACTTGACATCCCCCCTCCCAGAAGAAGTAGATGAAACCAGTGCTGAAGACGAAGGCATCTCTCAGAGGAAGTTTCTGGATGGCAATGAGCTCACCCTGGCTGACTGGTGAGCTAAAACTCCACATAGTACAGGTGGAGTGTAAGAAGTACAGGGGGTTCACCATCCCTGAGGCTCTCCGTGGAGTGCATCGGTACTTGAGCAATGCCTATGCTTGGGAAGAATTCGCATCTACCTGTCCAGATGACGAGGAAATCAAGCTAGCCTATGAGCAAGTGGCCAAGGCCCTCAAATAAGCCCCTCCTGGAGCTCTCTCGAAGGCTCTGAGTAGTTTCCACATTGGTATCCAATGGACACACTCCAAAATGGCCAGTGGGAATCACTTGGAGCACTTGTGCAGGGCCAGATTAGGAGGGAAGAGGGATGACAGAAAGGGATGGGGCACCTGAGTGAGATTTTTATTGTGGGGTGGGGTAGGTAGGACAATGTATTTCATTAATAAAATACAGACTAAAAATCTAGTGTTTTTACACACACACACACACAAAAATGATAACCAGTCTGTCATCTCAACCACTATTGCCTCTGAAGAAAGAACACTTATAGGAATGTAAATTTTTAAAAGGACTTTTCCCTCTCCCTCTGATATCTTTTTTTCTTTTTTTATTTTTATGTATACATGTTTACTAGGTTTCCACTTTTTGCCTTCACAAAACCAAAAAGGCTTAAAATTTAACAACAATGACAAGGTTTAAGATAAGGACTAGAAACAAAAACCTCATAAAGAATGAAGATAAATACATTCATAAAAGAAATCAGACGATTGCTACAATGAAGTATTAAGCAATAATAATAATAGTAATGCAAAGAAAGTAACGTTCGCATTGTCAACGAAGAGTATGTCTACTATAGAATGCTTTGATTCTGAGATTCAGTATGGAGTCATCAATTAACTTGTTATTATTTTTTTCCCAAAACCTCAAAAAATAGACAACTAATATATATAAATAAAATAAAAGATAATTTCTTTTTTTTTTTTTTTTGAGACAGAGCCTCAAGCTATCCCCCTGGGTAGAGTGCCATGGCATCACAGCTCACAGCAACCTCCAACTCCTGAGCTCAAGCGAGTCTCCTGACTCTGCCTCCCAAGTAGCTGGGACTACAGGTGCCCGCCACAACGCCTGGCTATTTTTTGGTTGCAACCATCATTGTTGTTTGGCAGGCCCAGGCTGGATTTGAACCTGCCAGCTCAGGTATATGTGGCTGGCA
>CAUYQV010085244.1:0-14524 GCA_963574575.1 Galagoides demidoff | reverse complement strand
CAAACAACAATGATGGCTGCAACCAAAAAATGGCTGGGCATTGTGGCGGGTGCCTGTGGTCCCAGCTGCTTGGGAGGTGGAGCCCAGGAGTTGGAGGTTGCTATGAGCTGTGATGCCATGGCACTCTACCCAGGGGGATAGCTTGAGGCTCCGTCTCAAAAAAAAAAAAAAAGAAACTGAAATTGGAAACTGCATATAGTTATTGGTAAGAGAAACTTTCTAGGGGAAAGCATGGAGACATTGTTCAAATAGATGACTTAGGATGAGAATTACCCTTCATCCTATGCTGTTAGTATCTTCTGAGTGTCTGGTTGGTTACTGACAAAGGGTTACAAAGAATGTCTTCCAGGAAAAAAGGCCAGTCACCTGTCAGCATCAGATATGGAATGCTTTTGCTTTAATAAGTCAGCTTTGTGCTTTTCAGGTCTCTCACTCACATTAGTCTATGTTGTTAGAGCAAAATGGATAAATCTGGAGACATGGAATCAGGAAGCCATTAGAAAGGAGGAGGCTCTTTGAGTAAGACGTTTCTGAACACAAATGACTGCAGATAAAGTGATCATTCCCACCAATTTGTGTCTTGTCTTTAAACTTGCTGTCCTTGTATCATTCTTAACAGTTGCCCCTTTTTTCTTTCAAAAGTATTTTGGTTTGGATGATAAATTATGTGACCACCCTATTGATAAAATACTTCTTCTAGAAACTGTATCAAACGCTTTTTTATTTTTTTAGACAAGGACTCACTCAAGCTCCTGGGCTCAAGTGATCCTCCTGCCTCATCCTCCTGAGTAGGTAGGACTACAGGTGCCTGCCATCATGTCCAGCTAGTTTTTTAAAATTACTTATAGAAATGGGATCTTATGTTACCCAGGCTGGTCTCGCACCCCTGGCCTCAAGTGATCTTCCTGCCTTGGCCTCCTGAAGTGCTGGGATTATAGGCATAAGCCACTGTGCTTGGCCTCAAATCTTTACAAAACACTTGAAAGGGAGCTGTTGTTGCTGCTCTATGTATGAAAAAGATGCTCAGAAGGACTAAATAACTTGGCTGAGATCATACAACAGCAGACCTGGTGAGTGGAGCAAAGGCTTCTAAAGCTACTTGATTTTTTTCCCCAGCCTGCCACACTCAGGGCTTAACAAGTACGGCCTCCATTGATTTTTGGATGTAGTGAAGGAATCCTGCAATGGTAGCAGAAACTTCTATCAGAGAGACAGGACATTGGGGAATGTCTGGGTAAGGATGAAGATGTGGTTAGCGTTGTCTGTGCCTGTGGACTCCAGGCTTCTGGGTGTTGGCAGCCATTTCATCCTAATGCTAAGGCCTAGACTCTCCCAGCTGGGGTGGGAAGGTTGTGGTGGCCATGTAGACAAGTGCTGCTCACACTGTTCTGTGTCCTGAGACATATTAGTGGGAGTCCTATTAAAGTACAGGTCTCAGTTCTGTTGCTCTCAGACAGGGTCTGAGATTCAGTCTTTACAGCAAGCTTCTGGTAATGTGGCATTGCTGGCCTGCCACACCAAACTTCGAGTAGCTTAGATTCCTGAGGTGTGAGAATAGCCTTTAGCTCAGATGCCCTGATTGATTGGGGAATGGGAAGCAGAATGACTGTTGACGTAGATGCTATTGGATTGGGTAGAAGGGATTAATTACATAGATACCTGCTTTAGAGGGGATTAGCTACTTAAATGTTTTCAGGGAAGCATCATGCTTTTGTAATTAATGCATGTCAGTTAATTTTTGAAGTGTACCCTTAGGGTGGCGATGCTTTTGGCTCAGTGAGTAGGGTGCCGGCCCTATATACCGAGGGTGGTGGGTTCAAACCCAGCTCCATCCAAACGGCAACAAAAAAATAGCTGGGCGTTGTGGGGGGCACCTGTACTCCCAGCTACTTGGGAGGCTGAGGCAAGAGAATTGCCTAAGCCCAAGAGCTGGAGGTTGCTGTGAGCTGTGATGCCGCAGCACTCTACCCAGGGTGACAAAATGAGACTCAGTCTTAAAAAAAAAAAAAAAAAAGAAGTGTACCCTTAGTGTGAGTGAAGGGTGAGCACAGAGAAACAGGAGGGAGTCGTCGGGTGGGAGCAGCTCCAGTATGGGTGCCATGACAGACAGGCTGTGACAAAGACAGGGAGCAGGCAGAGTGTCTGCTGTGAGATAGGAATAGCGCAGAGGGTGACACAGCAGCACAGTTCCCTGCCCCAAATGGTCCTCCAAAGGAAGGACACTGCCATCTCCCCCCCGCCCCCCAAGTCTATGCCTGAGCTCTTTGGACACATACTGTATAATAGGAGGCTCTGGCCAGTTATTCTTGTGACAAACAGCATCATTCTCCTCTTGCCTACCCTGCCCAGACTCTGCCATGGAGGTCCCAGGTGAGCATGTTTCCAGTACCCTCTTGCTTCTTGCATCAAGGAGAACACATAGGTGGAGTGTGACCAGCCGGTCTGGGTGTGAGAAGCCTACTTGCTAAGGCTGGCCTTCCCTCCTTTTATGAGGAAGAAACCCAGTGACCAGGGGTCATGTTGGAAAAGGACTGATGTGGGAGACAATGGCAAAAAGGAAATGACAGGAGCTCCAGAAGCTGAACTTTGTTACAGGACATGAATATTCACAGAACAGTGCTCTGTCCTGGGCAGCCCAGGCTATTAAAGGCATTAGTGACCCTCACAGCTGCCAGTTGTCATCCTATTAGGGCTCCTGAAAGGGTAAGGAAAATGGTACTGGCAAGCGGATAACGTGAGTTTCTGAGCACAGCGCCCCTCATCTTGCAGTACTTCTGAGACTGTTTTGCTTGCTCTGTCTGTCAGACACTGCTTTGGGAATATCTTCTTGGTCTGCCTGCAGTTGCAGGGGGGAGGTGGGCAACTAGGGTGACATACCTGATCATGACTGGTACCTGTCCATTCATGTAGGGGTGAGGGATCCCTGGAGCGGGGCAGGTCTCACCTTTAACCTGTGGACTGTGTTCTGTGTGATGGACCAGGAATGGCTCTCCCCCTCTCTCTGCCAGAGCTATCCCCTTTTCTCTGTGATAAGCTTCTCTACACAGGCCTAGAACACCAGGTACTGTCCCCCAGGGTCCAAGTATACAGTGTTCTGGAGGTTACCCTGCTCCCCATGGTAAACACTGCTGTGTCAGGGTGCTGCTAGGGGCCACTTGGAGCACACAGGTTTTTGCTAGCAGGATTGTGAAGCTTTGCATTGGGCTGCAAAGCCAGGGCTTGAGCCAGCAGCTGGAGAGAGTCCAGGACTACAGTGTTTTGGGGTTTGGGGGTGGAGAGCAGAGGGAGGGAAGGGAGGGGCAAGAGGGCAGAGCTACACAAGCCAACCGGCAGTCAGTCGGCTGCTCTGCTTTGGGTTTGCTGTGGTGGAGAGGACTTAACTCGTGCCTGAGGGCTGCTTGGCCACCATCGCTGGGGACGGAGGGTGCTGCCTTGAAACCTGACTTGCCGGCACTGCACCCAGAGTGTTCCGAGTAGCTGCTGTGCTGTCTGCTCCTGGGAGGCGAGTCTCCTCCCTGCTGTCCCTCTGCTCCTCCCCCGTTCCGTGAGGGATGGTGCTGCTCTCTATTGCACGGCTCAGCCAGCTGATGTCACTGGCAGCGGGAAGCATCAGCAGCCTGATCACATGCTGGCCCAGTCTGTAATGCAGACGGGATAGGGGAGTGTGTGGGGCAGGGGGCAACTGCTCTTGCTCGGACGCCCCCAAAGTGCGGAGACAGAAGCAGAGGCAGTGGCTGCAGTGTCCAGCCAGCGTGGACGTCTGGCCCCTGAGCCTGGAGAAACTATTCTCAATATTTACTGTTGATAGATTGGGGGAAAACAGCCCTTAACTCTGGGTTTCTGCTGTCCTCCTGTCCAAAGCAGACTTCCAGGATTCTGAAGAGACAGTTTCAAGAAGGATGCTTTTCCCCACCTCTGCTCAAGAATCTTCCCGTGGCCTCCCTGATGCAAATGACTTGTGCCTTGGCCTGCAGTCCCTCAGTCTGACGGGCTGGGACCGACCCTGGAGCACCCATGACTCAGATTCCTCAGCCCAGAGCAGCACACACTCAGGTGAGTGCCAGAGAAGGAGTTGGTTGGGGGAGGGGGACATATGGAGTGGGAAAGGAAAGATACCCACAGCAACAGTTGTGCTATTCCCCTTTGCACCCCCCATACACATACAACATGGAGCTGTTTTGCAAGAAATAGAAATTCTAGCTGTGAGTGTGGCAGGACATTTGGCTGCTGGTAAAGGCAGGCATGGCTTTTCTACTTACCCTGATAAATTCCCTGGAGTTGTTAGTCTGTACCTGGGGTGGCCCTGAGAAGGGTTCCCAAGGTGACAGCCTTATACAAAAAAAATACAGCTAACCCCTTGGTGCCCAGGCCTATCTCAGAGATGATGAAGCAAAACACTTTAGTGGGGGAGGGGACTTAGGGGCTCATTACTGGATGGCTAGGTTCTGTTTCTCAGCAGCTTTGAAAACTAGGGAGCTTTACATGAAGGGTGGGTGGTCTCTGAGTCAGGGCAAGGGGATTTTAACCTCAGGTGAGGCTGGATAATGCTGGGTTATTGGAATCGATTGGAGGTTGAGAGCATTGATCCTGGAAAAGGGGTAAGCTGGTAAGTGGGTGGGGTAACTCCCAGCTAAGGAGGTTTTTTTTTTTTCTTTCTTTGTATTGAGGGTGACCAGATAGATAAAAGAAGAGCCACTCCCCTTTATGATCCCTTGTCGTTTTGGTAGGATTCTATGGGGACAAATTGAAGGGACTTCTTGGCAACGTCCCTTAAACTGCTGCTGTTCAGGCCTTCCATTACCCGTTTATTTCCCTGTTGTGGTATAAGGCAGGAGGGTTGGCCAGATACAATTAGAGTATTCAGGAAGAAATATGGTGAACTTAAACACTTACAGGTATACTTATAATCTACATATTTTAATTTATGCAAATTATATCATGAAGTATTGGCAGCAGGTACTATAGGAAGATGGGAAGGTGGTAATGGGGTGTTGCAGTGTTTGCTTTTGGTGCTGACTGTGGGAATACTGAGTCTGCTGTCCTCACCCTGCTTCTCTAGTCCAGAGCCCAGCAGTCAGGGCAGCAAGGAGCTGTCTTGTTGATTTTTCAGCCCTCCACCCTGTTTAGCGTAGGTCTTTTTTTAGAATGCTTTGCAGAGCCTGAGACTGTTGTGTCTGTTAGGCATTTTAATGCCCAGTTTGGGTAAATTCTCATTTTGGGGAGGGAGATTGAATTTTTCTTTCTTTCTTGTTATTTTTTGGAGTTGGATGGGGAAAGAGATTTCCCTTAAGTAACTACCTCTGGGTTAAGATAAAGTGTCTTAAAGTTATGGCCTTCAGCTTACTCAATTTTTCCAGAAACTGCCCTGTTTCCCTGGGCAAGGAGGTCCAGTACCACTATTTAGTACTCTGTGCCTGAAGACCTTGGCTTGGAGGTAACAACCCCTTTGTGTACTTTGAAGCCAACCTGGTGGCCTGTGAAGCCAAGTTGGTTCTTTCCTCACTTCCCCTGTATCTGAGTAAATGACAAAAGGCTCCCAGAGGAGACAGTCACTTGTCTGTGGGTGATCATTGTGTTTTCCACTCAGGTTGGGATGTAGACCTCTTTGGCTCTTTAGCTACTAGGACCCTTCTGAAATTATAGCATCGGGCCCATAGAAATACAGGTGTGCTTAACTTGGGCCTTAAAAAACTTGGCCTAAAGGTTACTGTGAAATCAGGCTATAAAAATAGTGTGGCTCTGGTTATAATTTCCCCAGCTTCCCTACCATCCAAAAGGCCTGTGCTTGTAGCAGTTTATCTCTGAAATGGGGGTAGTTTTTTGTCTCCGCTTTCCATCTCAAGCATTTTAGTGATAAATATTACATGATTTTGTGGATTGGGGAGGGACTATAGTCTGAGCCTCAGAACTCTCAAGGACCAGAGAGTGGCCCTGTGGTCTGATCTGGCTGTGGGCATCATCAGTGTGGGCACATCTTTCTTCCTCGCCATTTTGCCTTTTGTGGTAACAGCCTTTGCTCTTCTTCCCTTGAGCTCTAGGTCATCTTAGAAAGCCCACAAGGGTACTACTCCTGGAGTAGGGTGCAGCTCTCCCACCAGTCAGCTGTAGTGCCAGATCGCGCATCCTTGTGAGCAGTGAGGGAACATACAGCCCACGTGCCAGTGCCCACACTGCTCCTGCTGTACACCAGCCAGCTCTGTCTCTGCAGGGAGGGAGGAGGCATTTCAGCAGTTTTGGGCAGCCTGGGAGTTGTCCTTTCAGACAACCTGGTACCCTCTTACCTGTGTGGAGCCTAGGGAATGAGCTTATTGGGCTCTGTTTGGTGGTGCATGGCCCACGGCAGCTGTGACACCGTGTCTGACCACCTTCTACCACTCAAGTGTCCAGCAGGGTGGGGGGGTGAGGTTAAAGGCAGTAGGCTCCTGACTAAATTCATTCATTGAACATGAAGCCCTGCTGTGCACAGCACTGGAGGTATGGTGATGAACAGGATTAAATTGTTGCCCTTGAGTATCTATGACTATAAAGAGGAAACAAATGGAAAAGCGTGTCAAGTGCCGCATGACAGCTGCTGAGAGAGGGCTCCCATCTTCTTGAACACAGGTTTTGTGTACTGGGACAACCTTTCACTGTGTTCTCAGCATGAGGCTCGTAGGGGGCACTAGGGATTCAGCTGTGAAGATCCTAGGTGGAGTCCGTTTCTGAGTATGTGCTCCCAAGGCCAGCATGGATTTGCATCTGGCACTCTGTAAGGTCCTTCCCTTTTAGACTGCATATCCTAAGGCTTCTTGCTGGGGAGGAAGCCTTTCAGGGCAAGATGAGTGTTAGAAGTGTATTTATCTTGGAGACCCCAATGGCTTGTGTCCAGGGCTACCCTTGTCTAGCTTGCAGTATCTGAATACCTGTAATAGCAGGGCTGTGGAAGCTGTTCTTGATTTCCTGGGATGGGAAATGGAGTGACTGACTAATAGCCACTATTTATTGACTACTTTTTGTACTAAGTATATCATATGATTTTAATATTTGCACAGAGGAGGAAACAGGCTCACAGAAGTCACAAAGTGCCAAAAGTGATACAGCTACTGGCAGAGCCAGAACTCCAACCTAGTTCTTTGGGTTCCAAAACTTTTATGCTCCGATCACACTCACGTTCCTATTAGCAGAACATATTGGGCAGGAAGATTTATGTCAGGGTTATCACCTTATGTAACTACAGGGGTTTCTCAGCCAGCAGTGATGTGCTCCCTTTATAAGCTCTTGAAAGGCAAGGGGACATGATGGTGCTGACTCCCTTTGGGTCCCCCAGTGTCAGCTCATCCCCGCTAGATTGTGGTCCTACCTACTCCCTTGTGATTTCTGTATGTGATGTTACTCAGCAGCAGAGTGAAGTGACTCTGAGAATCTATCCTACTTTGGGGGATCAGGAAACAAGGACTCCTGATGACCTGTGGACGACCAGATGTTTAATCTACAGGTGCCAGAGGACATTTCTATTTGCTCCCACCAGCTTGAGAAGACCCTTGGGAATTACTCTGTCACATCTGGTTTCTGTCCTAATTGCTTACCAGTGAAGGAAGTGTTCCCTGCGTTGTATCACTTGTAGGCTCCCCCTTGGTCTGTAGGCTAGATCAGCTGAGGATAGTGAGGCAGGGATGGGGTGGTGAATTCAGCATTTTGATTTTGCTGCTTTGGTACTTAAAGCCTCATTTAGAAACAGACTTTCTGAGGCAGCATTCAGAACAGGATTGGATCTCTCCTGTGTGGAATATGGACTTCCTAGGTCCAACCAAAGTCTCTGGCAAATCTGCTTCAACTCCCAATTCTCCACTATTGTATTCTCAAGCAGTAACACAGTACCCATTGGCTGTCCGAATATGTGTGTGTGTGTTGGGGGTTTTTTGAGATGTCTTACTCTGTTGCCTGGGCTAGAATGCCATGGCATCATAGCTCACAGTAACCTTAAACTCCTGGACTCAACCGATCCTCCCTCCTCAGCCTCCTGAGTAGCTGAGACTACAGGCAACCACTACAATGCCCAGCTGGTTTTTCTATTTTTAGTAGAAATGGGGCCCATTATTGCTCAGACTGGTTTCAAACTACTGAGCTCAAGCGATCCTCCTGCTTCAGCCTCTCAGTGCTGGGATTACAGGCATGGCCACCACGCCAGCCATAAATATTTGTTGATAATGAGTGCTATTGATGTTGAACGTCATGAGCCACAGTGTGAGTCCTGAGTGTTTTTTAACTGCAGAGTTAAGGTGATCAGCTTGGATGGACAAATTCTTCAAAGATTAGTCTCTCTGGGCCCCACAGCTTCTGGGGTGAGACGATGCACTTACAGAAAGTTATCGTCATACACTGGAGCCCGATTTCTGTCATGAAGTCAAGTAGTGTATTTGGAAGCCACTTTTAGTGCAGAGAGGAGAGAGAACCTTGGAAGCATTGTGGCATTCTCCTATGTGAGAGAGAAGTTGTGAGGTGGTTGGGAATATCACAATATGGCAGGATGTGAGCTGATCTTACATGGGACTTAGGTATGTCTTTTCTACAGGTAATGGAACACATTCCAGTGATCGAGATTGGAAATTACTCTGGGGAGAAAGGCTTGTTTGGACCCATAGGATCTAGAGTCAGTGGGGGAAGTCCAACTCAGAGCATCCCACCTGAGCAGAGTTACAGATTTGGGGTTGCAAGCAGAGTGGTCTGTTTCATATCCAAGCTGAGTGCTTCCTTCCCCTCTTCCTACTCTGTGCCTCCAAATAGATTCTGAGCAAGCAATCTAGAACCAAGGACAGCAATAGGAAGCAAGGTTTCCAGGTAGGTACGGCTTCACATCTCATGTTGGAAATAATGGCTTCTGGTCTGAATTTTTCCCATGACTACTCCAATTAGTTAACAGTGTCTGATCTTAATCATCTTGGGCCTGATCTCTCTCGCAGCTGAGCTCTGGCTCAGACAGCATCTTACAATGCAAGCGTCCAGTGCCAGGCCCTTGCAGCCATCGCTAACGCTGCCATCAGACTCTGGGTGCCTTTGTGCTCATGGGGAAGGCTTCAAAAAATTCCAGCAGTGACTCAGCTGTAAAATCCACAAGAGCTGGCATAGAAGGGTGAAAGTAGAGAAAGTTAACAATCATTCTAAAAATATTACTGCTGATTTGGACTCTTGTACCCTCTGAGGTAGCATTAATGAGCTGGAACCCTCTGCCAGGTCCTCTTCTCCCCGTGACTTCCCTAAGAGCTTTCTGTGGCCGATGCTGATCCTGCCAGCATGGAAGGTGGGGATGGTGCCTCTGCCCCAGAAGCAGAGCAGCACAGTTCTCAGTCACTTCTGCAAGGTGGGGATTTTCTAGACACTCACCCACTAGGGCTGGAGGCACTTGGAAAATCCCAAGCTTTCTATGATCCTTGAATTGTGGAGACTAGGCCAGGCACAGAGCAAAGAGGTCAGGGCCTTGCCTGTTATTGAAGGTTGACTGTAGGACTTCTCTCTCCATCACTCCCACCCTCCTGTAAGCCATCTAGGTCAATACTTGATATCTGGCCTTAATGAAGCTCTGTACCTGTGGGGAGACATCTGTGACTTGCACTTGACTTTAGGTTGTATGGCTTAAAGAGAGAGTGCCTTCCCAGTGGGTGTCCTCCCTGCTGTGAGACAGGAAGAAGTGAGCTGACATAAGATACTAGCTTTGGGTTCCTCTCCTCTTGCTTCCCATTCCCAGCTGGGGGGTCAGTGCTGCTCACTGCACACCCACACTTTGCACTCAGGGCAAGTGTGGTCTCAGTAGCTGAGCTGGAAGCAAGACAAGATTCCCTTCTTGAATGCAGTCCTAATTTCCCTAGGAACACAGCATGTGTCTCTGCTGCGTTCCCTTCTTTGATCTGTAGACAAAGAACTGTGAGGCCAGGACTTGGGGGAGGTAGGTAGTGCTGTGAAAGAGGATGTCAGACCTTTGGTGACATTTTCCAGAACTTGGCTCCTTTTGTGGGCTAAAGGAGATACCAGACTAGCTATCACATTCCAGGCCTCTTGTCACTTAACTTTGGTCTTCTCAGCATCTTCTGGTCATATTTACAGTAATCTGGTAGAGACGCCAGCTTGCCCAGGTGTTGCTCTGTGGCACCCTGGTCTGCTCTGCCACATGCACTGCCTCTCCAAGTGCAGCCCTCTCCCTGTCTTTCTGTGTGGTTGGAGACCCTTCCTTGCTTCTATACTTGAATGTGGGAGCACGTTTCAGTGGCTCTGAGGATCCCAACAGATTCTGGGGGAGTTGATCAGGAGAGGGCTACTCTTCTGCGCTGCCCCCTTAAAGCAGAGTATCTGTATGTTTAATTCTTCAGCCTGTATCTGTATGTTTAATCCTCTTGAAGAAAGTCTGAAAGTAGTAGGAGTATTGTCACAATTTGGTGTGGTTAAGTTACTGCGTTTCTCTAAACCTCTGCTTTAGTGATGGGCAGGGTATGGTTGTACTAAGGTTTATTCCCCTAAATCTGAGTTGCATCTATGACAACATTGTGTCCTTAAAAGGAATACCATTGATAGAAGAGAGTATGTGAGAAGAGAGCCTCAGTGAGCACAGGCTCTCAGGAATACAGCCTTCTCTTTTAGCAGGGTTCAGCAAACCTTTATAGCCTGCTTTTTAAAGCAGGTGTTGAGCTCGTTGATGTTGGAGGAGAAAGGTAAGGATGACCATTGGTGTGGTTGATTGAGAAGTAAACTTTGTACACATGTGCCTGCACATATCTCTGTGAATGTTTTTGAGGGTGTAAAGAGCTTGTTTAAAAAGATTATTTCTTTTTTTTTTTTTTTTTGAGATGGAGCCTCAAGCTATCCCCCTGGGTAGAGTGCCATGGCATCACAGCTCAGAGCAACCTCCAACTCCTGGGCTCAAGCGAGTCTCCTGCCTCTGCCTCCCAAGTAGCTGGGACCACAGGCACCCGCCACAACGCCTGGCCATTTTTTGGTTGCAGCCATCATCGTTGTTTGGCGGGCCCAGGCTGGGGATTCGAACCCGCCACCTGAGATGTACGTGGCTTGCGCCTTAGCCGATTAAGCCACAGGTGCCGAGCCAGTTTCATCTATTTTTAAATTGGTTTGGTTTATTTTTCCCCCGTTGACCAGTTGCTAGAGTTCTTTATTCTGGTTAGAAGTCTTTTATCAGAAATAAGATTGCATAGAAGTTTGTAGATAGTTGTTTCATTTCTGTTGTTTGTGTTCCTGTAGCTCAAAAGTTTTTAACTTGGTAAAACGGAATTTTTCAAGGTTTTTTTTTTTTTTTAATGGTTTATGCTTTTGTTATTATATCTAGAAAATCTTTATCCAACCTAAGATTACAGTGACTTACACTTAGATTTCCTTTTTTAAGTTTTATAGTTTTAACTCGTTATATTTAGATATAGGGTCCATTGTGAGTTGATTTTTGTGAATTTTGTGAGGTAAAGGTATAAATGCATCATTTTACATGTGGATGTACCGGTACCATTTGTTCAAAAGACATCTTTTCTCTATTCAGTTGTTATAACATCTTTGTCAAAAATTAACTGATGAGGTTTACTTTAGCATTCTCAATTCTGTTCCATTGCACTGTAATTCTTATTTTGTTGTCACTACCACACTGCCTTTCTTGTAGATTTAATGTTTGGTTTATATATCTATAGCTATATCTATTATGATAAGGAAAAGGAGCATATAATTATTTTACAACTTAACTCCTGAAGCTTCTTCCTTTTTTCTACCTTTATCATATTGTTAAATTGATTTTTCTATTTATTATTTATTTTTAGAGACTGAGTTTCAAGCTGTCACCCTTGGTAGAATGCTGTGGCATCATAGCCCACAGCAACCTCAAACTCTTGAGCTTAAGTGATTCTCATGCCTTAGCCTCCCAATAGTTGGGACTACAGGTGCCTGCCACAATGCCTGGCTTTTATTATTGTTGTTGTTGCAGTTGTCATCGTTGTTTTAGCTGGCCAGGGCTGGGTTCAAACCTGCAGCCTCGGTGTATATGAATAGCGCCCTACCCACTGAGCTACAGGCACCTCCTGTTAAATTGATTTTTACTGTTGAAGTTCTTTTGGATCTGAGCCTGATCTTGGACATTATACCTGAGATGCTTGCTTTTTTTTTTTTTTTTAACTCTCTTGTCTGGGGAGTAATGCAGTGGTGCCATCATAGCTCACTGCAACCTCAAATCCTGGGTTCAAGTGGGCCTCCTGCCTCAGCCTCCTGATTATACCAGCTTACTGCGTAATTCATTATAGGATTGGTATGATCATGGTTTCATTTCTTAGTCATTATAGTCCCATCCATTGTGTATTTCTTAAACTTGTTTGTGGGTAATATAGTCCTAAAACATGGGGGAAGACAGAGTTTAGAACCTGCAGTCATATAATGATAACAGTGAACCTGTGCCTCTGGACTGTGAATATCATCCATGCTTCTCAGTGTCTCTCTTCTGCAAACCTGGGACCCAAAGGCTTCAGTGAGCTGGAGTTGAGCGTTTCTCATCTCCCCAGGTCAGTTAGGCTTTGATTAAGTAGTTTTTCTCAGGGCAGGAAAAGAGTAGAATGCTCTGGCTTATTTTGAAAATGATTTCTTTTTTCTTCCCTCTACTAGAAGCTTGAAGGAACTTTTCTCTGGGATTTATGTGAAAATCTGGTAGCACTCCTGTACATAACACTCAGAAAGTGTGGGGGCTCCCCTGTGTATGGCTGGGTCCCTCTGGACTTCTCCATAGTAGCCTCAGCAGTTCATCAGTTCCAGTTCCAGTGTTTTAGCCCCAGCAATGACTCTGCTTGTGAGACCCTGCTCCTGGTGTAAACTGTAACTTCCTGTATTCACCTGTTTCTAGTGTTGGGGGCAGTGGTTTGCCTTGTATCTACATCTCTTTTTCAGCTCTAAAAGAGGTGTTAGTATTTTAGTTTCTTTACCTTTTTATCTGTTGGATGAGTAGTGACTTCCGATTTTTTTTTTCCTTTTTTCGAGACAGAGTCTCACTATGTTGCCCTCGGTAGGGTGCTATGGCATCACAGCTCACAGCAACCTCCAAATCTTGGGCTTAAGCGATACTGGTGCCTGCCACAATGTCTGGCTATTTTTTTGTTGCAGTTGTTGTTGTTTAGTGGGCCCAGATCAGGTTTGAACCTGCTTGCCCTTGTGGATGTGGCTGGCACTCTACCCGCTAAGCTACAGGTACTGAACTGACTTCCAATTTTTTTACATACATAATGGGAAACCAGAAGTTGTATGCTGAAGTTAGCATATCGTTTCGTCAGCTGCTATTATCTAACCTGTTAAGCTGTCTAGGAAGGGTTGTTTGATGTTGATTGAAGTTCAACATGAAGAAAGGTATGCAAAATATAAGTCTATAACTCAGTAAGTGAAAATAGTAGACACTTCTGTATCTTAACATCTACATCTAGATGTAGAACATTAACTTGGTAGATTTTTTAATATAATACCTATTTGACCTCCATATAAGTAGAATCATTACAATATGCATGCTTTTATATCTGACCACAAAGATCTACTTAAATTATCTGTCTCAATTATGGCAAAACTATGCAGTTGCTTTTTACCCTTGCTAATAAAAGGGATTGATTAGAATTTTAAAAATCCATATAGCTCATTATTGAAATGGTTAAAAGTATACCATTTCTACTCTGGAATATTGAATCATAAAAACTGATGTTCACAACTGTTTTTCAATGGTTTATAAATGTATTTTTAGTATTAAGTGAAAATGGAAGATGACTGGTTTTCTTCACTTTGAAAGATAAGATACTGTGTTGGAGGAAAAAATTAGCAAATAATTTTGCTAATTAGCTAATCCAGGATATTAATAATGATTAAATTAAATTAATTGTTTTAAATGATGATTAAAAATTTTTTTTGGCTTGATTGAAGTTACAGGTAATTTTTACTTCTTACTACCTAGCAAACTTTTATCCTTTGCAAGTGTTTAAAATACATATGCATTACTATATATCGTGAGAAGGACTGAAGGGGGTTTCCTTGTATGATGTAACTGAATACCCTGACATGTAATCAGATGACATCATTCGCTTGTACAGGCATTTCCCTGGAAATGGCAGCTGTGACAGTAAAAGAAGAATCAGAAGACCCTGATTATTATCAGTATAATGTTCAAGGTAATACTATTTGATGCAATTTTCTTTCTAAAATTCGTTGGTATTTAAAATTTTTTTGTTATTTGTCTGTATTTTTAAAATTTAACATATGTATCTATAATTATCTGATCACTAGGATAAAAGAAAGTCAAAAAATAAGGAAATAAAATTAGTCACCGGCTTGGCGCCTGTGGCTCAATCGGCTGAGGCGCCAGCCACATACACCTAAGGTGGCGGGTTCGAATCCCCAGCCTGAGCCCGCCAAATAACAATGATGGCTGCAACCAAAAAATGGCCGGGCGTTGTGGCGGGCGCCTGTGGTCCCAGCTACTTGGGAGGCGGAGGCAGGAGACTCGCTTGAGCCCAGGAGTTGGAGGTTGCTATGAGCTGTGATG
>CAUYQV010085242.1:0-36863 GCA_963574575.1 Galagoides demidoff | reverse complement strand
TGACCCAAATTTCTTTCTAGATTCTTTAATGAAACAGGTACTACCTATATATCTGTCTAACAAGGGTACAAGTGAACTTTTCTAGAACTAGAATATAAATGTTTTGATACAATGATTAAGCAAATGACATGAAATTTATGTAAACCAGCTTGATGTGAAAGTGTTTCAAATTGTATATGAAAACAGCACAATGTACCCCATGTTTGCATTAATGTATACAGATATCAATTAATAAAAAAAAATAATAAAAAAAAGAGTTTGGAACAGAAACTTCTCTGAAGATGACAGACAAATGGCCAAAAAACACATGAAAAAATACTCATTGTCTCTAATCATTAGAGAAATGAGAGTCAACACTAACTCCAGTGAGATCAGCCCACAGCACAGAGTGCCACAGATGCTGGCATGGAAGTGGAGGGAGGGGACACTTCTACAGGGCTAGTAGGACTGGAAACTAACACAACCTTTATGGAAAGAAGTGTGGAGAATTCTTAAAGAAGTAAATGTCGACCTTTCATTTGCTCCTGCAATTCCATTACTAGGTATCCACCCAGAATAACAAAAACCATTTTACCACAAAGACATTTGAACCAGAATGTTTACTGTAGCTCAATTCACAATTGCCAAGTTGTGGAAGCAGCCCAAGAGCCCATGAACCCATGAGTGGATTAACAAACTGTGGTATATTGTATATCATTCAACCATACAAAGAGATGGAGACTTTATATCATTTGTCTTTACCTGGATGGAGTTGAAACACATTATTCGTAATAATGTATCTCAAATATGGAAAAAAATCCAATGTACTTAATACTATTATGAAACGAACATGTAAACAACTTCACATGTACATGAATGATAAAACACACATATAGTCTAACAAGGAGGAGGGGCAAAGAGGAGGAGGGGAGAGGAGAGAAGGGAGGGCAATGGGTAGGAGGAGGGAGGGAAATTGGCAGGATCTCACCTCATGTGCATAATGTGAGGGTGTTTAGCACACCCCCTGGGTTCTGAAGGGCTCAACTACAACCTGAACTTTACCTTAAACTTGAAAACTATGTAACCCAGACATTTCTGCCCTCATATTAATTTGAAATTTAAAAAAATATGATTAAGCCTCACTTATGCTTTCTAACCCAAACTGTCAAATGACTTCACCCATTTGAGAAATCTTAGAAAAGAACTTCAGAAGAGCTGTCCAGATGAGCAACTAACCCAAATCCCAGAATTGCAAACAAATGAAATGGTAGTTGTTTTAAGCTACTGCATTTTATTATACAGAAATGAATAATTGAAACCCATTCCTAGTATTTGATTTATTGAAT
Organism: Galagoides demidoff; assembly: GCA_963574575.1. NCBI lineage: Eukaryota > Metazoa > Chordata > Mammalia > Primates > Galagidae > Galagoides > Galagoides demidoff. The sequence continues at coordinate 35,538 of CAUYQV010085242.1, read as the reverse complement.
ATCATTCTCCTGGTCCCCAGGCAACAGTCTCACCTTGATTTTTATTTTAAATTACTGTCATGCCAATGCATAAGTAGCAACACATACTGTGTACTTTCTGCGTGTGTGTGTTCTTGGGCACCACTTATTTACGCTTTATAAAAGGAAAGAATCAGAGAAGTTTTTGTCCATACATTAATATAGTAATAGAACCTTATAGATTCTTTTGGAAGAATGCATAGAATAATTTGAGTTTGGCACTGCATACTTAAAAGGGCATGTTTGCCAAAGAGGGAACATTAGAAAAGCACGAAGAGAAGCAAAGAAATACCAGAGAAGGAATTCTGAGGAATGAGTTTTCCACATGAGAATGAAGAAAGGAAAGCTTACTGGACTGATGGAATTCTGAGGAATAAAAGGAAAATAAGGACTCGAGAACCTCAACATTATCTAAAGATTCTGTTAACATCCAAGTGCACGGTTGTGGATGATATCAATGTTGTCATGTTCATTGATGTTTGAAATGTTGCTTTTTTGATAAAGTGGGCCGAAATTTCAAACAAATATTCTGTAGGAACAGGACCTACTTTTACGTTGGAAATACTTTCTTTTTACAAAATATTTCTCTCTCAAAGTTTATCATGATCATCAAATAACTATGCAGTTTTAATTGTTTTAATTTCTTTTCTTGTTATTTTCATGATGCCCCCCTTTCCTTTCTCTCAACTTCCTTTCTCTCTTTTACTATTTCAATTTATTTATTTGCCCTTTACTCCCAATAGATATCTGAAGAGCGGTAGGATATCACAATGGATCTTACTGTTAGCAAACTAGTGTCTCCTTAGCAAACAACTTAGACAGCATTTTAAGTTAATTTAGGAAATATGGGCCAGAAACAACAATTATCACCTGGCCTAAGAAGCTGACACACAGCCAAAGTTGCTCTTCGTAGGTGAAAGTCCTGAGTTAACAAGAAATTATTAAAAAAAAAAAAAAAAAGAAAAGAAATATAAGTGGAGCCGCATCAATTCACCCAGGCTTCCTCCAAAACCACCTCTCACCCGTTTATTCTTTTCTCCTGATTCAGGCAGAAGTTATGAACACTTAAGCCAGATAATTGATTCCAAAGTGGGAAATAAATGTTGCTCTTAATTGTATCAGACATTAATATCTTGCATTGCAAATAATTGTTATTTTTCTAAATGACTCTTACTAGGCCACTCCAAGTTGATACTTTGGCTCCTCTTCAGAAGCAATTTGTCGCTGGGCCATATCGCTCAGCAGCACCACACGGTGAGTAAATTCTGAGATTTTAGTGGCAGATTCCAAAACATATTTTTGATATATAACTTAATATTAAATGGCACGTATGTCTATGTGATGTTCTATTATATTAAGCAGATCTTTTTTTCAGACAGTATAGAATTTTTCTGGTCCGGGATATGGTTTCTTTCAAGTTATAAAAGCCCTGAAACTATGTCACATATATGTGTTATCATTGTTTCCAAATTTAACAAGAAATTGTATTTTGAACAAAAAGTAGAAATGTTTTATAGCTGTGCAATGATTGGCTGTATCCAGTAGAGAGGGAAACTTTATTTATTTATTTATTTATTTATTTTGAGACAGGAGCCTCAAGCTATTTCCCTGGGTAGAGTGCTGTGGCATCACAGCTCACAGCAACCTCCAACTCCTGGGCTCAAGCGAGTCCCCCTGCCTCAGCTTCCCAAGTAGCTGGGACCGCAGGTGCCTGCCACAATGCCCAGCTATTTTTTGGTTGCAGCCATCATTGTTGTTTGGCAGACCTGGGCTAGATTCGAACCCACAACCTTAGGTGTATGTGGCTGGCACCTTAGCCAATTGAGCCACAGGCGCCGAGCCAGAGAAGGAAACTCTTACCAAACATTTATGCAATGAAGTTTGCAAACACTTTAGCCAGAGAATTGGGAGATAATTCTCCATGGGATCTTATGCTTTTGTATGTCTTCTAAACAGAGGCACTGCCAGCTTTTTTCCACACTGTCTTTTCATAGATACTTGTGTAACAGTCTCGGAAGGTAGAAATTGTGTCACCCTTCAGAGTAAAAAGCAAATCCGTTCATGGCCTTGAAAGATAGAGGTAGTGGCTTCTTTTGGGATAAAGACCAAGCACATATAATGCCCTTTATAAAAGGTACTGTTCACTAAGCACAGCATCCCTCTCAAGTAACAAAATTCACTATGGTGCAAGTATCACCTGGCCCTGTTTGCATCAGGTCCCTTCCTGGGGAACTGTGTAAGCAAATGCTGGCACCCTGGCTGTTAGGGCACTCTGCTGTGATCAGGGGACTTCTTGTGACTAACCTAGTCGTTAGCCTGTACTAGGGTAAGATCTCAGGCCCTCCATGGATCTGGACAAAGGACACACTTTTATTAACAGTCTATGCTACAATGAGCATATCCAACCAAATGAGACTTTTGCAGAATTCTCTTAAAACACAGGAAAAACCAGAAATACATAAGTAGAAACATGGGATACAGATTCTAGGCAATGTGATTAAAAATGTATTATTTCTGCCTCATCCTTAATTGTATGAAATCATTTGTTCCCTGTTAAAGAGGTTAAATCAGGGTTCAAGATGTTGAAAAGAAAATTTTTTGCACAGGCACATAATCGCTCATGGAATCCTTAATATCATTCCATTTAGGCATTTTTCTGATTAGCCAAAATACATATTTTTGATCACGCCTTAGTCAAGAAAAATCAGATTGCTAATGTCTGATCTTAATGTTAATATATATCACTGGTGCTCACTTCTCCATTATACATCCAAATTAACTGTAAAATTGTTAAAGCACAGTTTGCTAGGTCCTATTTTAGAGTTTCTGTTCTAGTGGGTCACAGCCAAGGCCCAGGAATTTGCATTTCTAACAAGTTGCCAAGTGATGCTGATTATTCTCATCTGAAAAAACAAATTTGAGAACCACGGATATGAAATGAAGTTTGGAAATGAGACATTATCCTAAAGAATCCATTGTTTAGAATTATACAGATCTACGTAAGAACACCAGCTCAGCCATTATACATTCTTGGGGAATTGATATAATAGCTCTGAGACTCACTTTCCTCATCTGTGCCATAGTACTAAGAAAGGTATAACACCTATATTAACTGGAAGATGGCGTAGGGAACCAGTGACCTTCTAGATCCTAGAGTAAGGCCTTTTGACAGAATCCAAATTTTATGGAACAAGTCCTTTTAATAGAGGCGTTTGTTCTGTGAAGTAGGATTAGGCCAATGGGCTGCCCTTGGGGATCTGGAGGGGCACAAGTTCACTTTACACAGTGGATAACACTTCATAGGTGCTCAATAAATCATATCATAATTATTAAATATATTACCATATTTCGGAGTAATTTGGTTTTACAATGAAGATTCATAAAAGAATTCTTTAGATATTTAATCCCATCCCAGTTCATTTAAAATAATGAGTAGAATGGCTTATGTCTATTCTATTAAAAAAGGTCAATATCTACCTTAAATATTATAGAACTGGCTAAAAATATTTTGATTTGATCAGGACATAATCTCTGATTCAGTCACTTACTTGGACAAATTCTCCCAGGATTTACTAAAACATCTCCAGCATTTGTATCAGATATCTTTTACTCATGTAGGCCTGTTACATATTTGTGAATGGTAGCATATATATTTGTTTGTATTGTTTTAGTTGTTTTCTGCTAACGTTGGACATTATCTGATGATAAAATTGTAGTATCAAGTTACTCTGATTTTCCAAACATTGCTATGAAGTCTGAGAGGGTTAATAAAGAGAAAAGAGAATTGTCAACTCCCCATGTGGGGCTGTTTTATAACAGTGAAGTTTTTTTTTTTTTTCTTCACTGAAAGCAAAGAAACACTTCTTTTAAATATGAGGAAAAAGATTTGAAAGAAGCATCATGTCCCTTGGCATAGCAGAGCTCATTTTAAAATTTCTTTTTGAGTGTTTGTATACACAGTCAGGCATTAGTCAAAGACAGAGATACATTCTAAGAAATACGTCATTAAGCGATTTTGCCATCACGAGAACACCATGGAGAGCGCTCACCCAGACCTGGATGGCGCAGCTGGCTGCTGACCACCGCGAGAACACGGTAGAGGGAACTCGCACAGACCTAAATGACACAGCTTGCTGTGTACCAGGCTGTGTGGTGTGCACCACTGGTCCTGATCTGCAAGCCTGCCCAGCATATCCCTGTACTGGGTAGTGTGGGCAACTTCAACACAATGGCAAATACTTGTCTAAACATAGAAAGGGGGCGTAAAATATGATATAGAAGATAAAAAATGGTACACCTGTATAGGGCACCTACCATACATGGCGATTTCAGGACTGAATGTTCCTCTGGGTAACTCACAAGCTAAGTTGTGAGTGCATGAGAAAGCTTAGGACATTAATGAACCCTATCGTAGACTTTATAAACACTGCACCTTTAGGCTAAGCTAACTGTATATAAAATATTTTTCTTTCTTTAATAATAAATCAGCAATAGTTTACTATGACTCTTTTACTTTATAAACTTGTAACATTTTTAACTCTTTTAATAACAACAATTAGCTTAAAATACGCACCCCTTGTACAACTGTACCAAAATATTATCTTTTTACATACCTTACTCTATAAGCTATTTTCTAAATTTAAAAATATGTATATTTTTACTTTTAGACTTTTTTTTGGCAAAAACTAAGACGTAAACACACACATACTACAGCCTAGGCCTACCCATGGTCAGGGTCATCAATATCACCTCTTCAACCTCCACATCTTGTCCCACTGGACAGTCTTCAAGGACAAGGAACATGCATGAAGCCATCATCTCCTATGATAATAATGCCTTCTTCTGGAATACTCCTTGAAGGAAATGTCTGAATCACAGTTAACTTTTTTTTTTTTAATAAGTAGGAGGAGTACACTCTAAAATTATGATTAAAAGTAGAGGATGGTATAGGATACATAAATCAGCAACATTTATTTATAATAATATGATTATAATAATAATCATTTATTATTATAAAATTCTATATACTAGATATAATTATATGTACGTTTAAACAATTCACAGAGCAGTAGATTGGGTTATACCAGCATTGCTACAGATACGTGAGTACTAGATTGCACTACAACATTTGAGGACCAGACGTCACTAGGCAATAGGAATTTTTTAGCTTCACTGTGATCATATGAGACCACTATTGCACATGTAGCCCATCATTAGATGGCATTATGGGTACATGGCTGTATATGTGGGTTCGTGTGTGTGCATGTGTTCACATATGCTTGTATAATTCTTCAATGATAATCAATAACAAAGCATATACATACTTTAAAGTCTATTTAAATTCTTGCAAACCAAAGTGTGAGCTATAGATGTTTAGCATTGATTGACATCATCCATGAAATCTTCAGAAATGTGGAATATTAGACTCCAACCAGACCTACTGAATTAAAGTCTTGATTTTTATAAGATTCTAAAGCACATTAAAATTTGAAAAGCACTGATTCAATAATGTCTCTGTATAAATTAATTTCCTTTTATGTAATTGATGGATATTTCTTTCTATTAAAAGTAATGCATAGTTTTTGATCCTAAAGTAGGAAGAAATAAAGAGAAAATACTCTTACATACAAGCAATTAATGTACATTAAAAATAATGTAACATTGAGTGAATGTCAAAAATGATCCTAAGCTCACACAGAACTAGTCAAATAGTTCAGGATAGATTATAAAGGGTCACGGTAACTCATGACACCCATCTTCTTTCCCGTGGGAGAAATTGTTATTCTTTCTAACAAAAGAAATGGGTGGATTTAGACATCCTTCTCATTGCTCCAGCCTGGTGAGAACGTGAACCCAGGAGCCAGAGAGTAGCATGTACCCCACTGTAAGGATAGAGTGGGCTGCAGCCTGTGCCCACAGGGAGACCACGCCCAAGGTCCTATGTGACAGATGTCAGGCATTTCTTCAGGAACTTTCAAGGAGAGCAAAATTCATAATGTTTCTTAAGCAAAAATTTGTTTCTGTATTATAGGGTTCAGAAAAAACAAACACCAAAACTGTAAGCCTATTTACAAATAAATTCAATCTGAAGTCGTCCTTTCCTCATTATATTCACTTCTAGGCAACTTTCAGAAAATATACCCATACAGAACAGAACAGTAGCTTCAAGCTTGCCTGCCAGAGAGAGTACAAAATACTGTAAAAGTAAAGGTGATCATCTCCCTTTCCTGCCTATGGGTCTAAAATATCATGGTGACATATTTTCTGAAAGTTGCTTAGAAGTGACTATAATGAGGAAAGGATGACTTCAGATTGAATTTATTTGTAAAAAGACTTACAGTTTTGGTGTTTGTTTTTTCTGAACCCTATAATACAGAAACAAATTTTCTGTATGCCCCCAAGGTTTTGAATGTATAAGCCAGTCGAGGTAGAGTAAAGGTTTCTTCCTGTCAGATTGAAAGGAAGAGATAAAAGGAAGCTAAAAAAGTGTTAGACTAAGTTCACCTCTTGTTTATAGAGTTGATTATCAAGTGGTCCCTTGATCAGAGTGACTCAGAAAAACCAAATAATTTCTACCAAATTGATAGCTGAAAACTTCTAAAAACCCAGGAATACATATATAATCATTAAAAAAAAATTCTCCCCTTGTTCACTGTGATTTTATCCAAGTGAAATCACACAAGTAGACAGGGAAACGAGAATCAGTAGTCTCTGGCTGGGAGACTTTGGGCACAATTTGGCAGAGGATCCCTGACTTCTATTATCTATTAGTGGTGCATTCATGACCTTCTGTGGGGTTCATCTGGTTACTCACTACCATGCCTGTGTTTTCCAGAAATAAATTTTTTTTTATATGATATGTGATCCCTACTATCTGAGTCTACTTCTTTGCTATTTCAAGGCTAAATCACCTATAGGACTTCAGGTAGGAGGCAATCCTCCAACACAATTCTTTTTGCCTGGGATCTTATAGTGAAACCTATCTCTTCCCTACACAACCATTTAGTGAATACATTTTGAGAACTACTTAACTTAGAACTTCTGAAAAACTATGTTTTTACAGACTTTATAGCATTGACAACAACTAGGACATAGTAGCAATCAATAATTTTCTGTTATTGATAATGAGAGTCTTGATATACTCTTGAAAACTATTCTAGGAAGAATTACAAGGGACATTTAATAAGAGAAAAAGCAGAACCTTCTCACTAAGAAGAGAAAGTCAGGATGGACTAGACGTGGGGAATTCTCTTAATATTCTTGTAGGTTTTTAATAATTACAAATCAGAAAAAACTGAAATTAATAATAACCAACATTTTATAACTAAGAGTTGATCTATAATTATGATTATGAAAACTATGTCCATAATGAGGGTTCAATTGTCTTCATAAAATTTGTAGGTGAATTTTCTCTCCAGATATTGCTGTCAATTGCCTACAGACTCCATGAATCACATCTACAACTCTAGTTCCCAGAATGGTCGTGATTAGGAAAGTAATTTCCTGTTTATAAAACTCATTTAAGCATACAGGAGGTATATATTGCACTGAATCTGTAATAGAGACAGGTCTACTGCAAAGTGGTTCCACTGAAGTTCCTTCTAGGTGATTTTTCAACTTCAGAGAATTTCCTCACACTATCAGCTAATGCTTAGAATGAAGTCAGAGAGCTTAACGTATTTTCCACTTTTTCTTCCTTTCCAGTTTCTGTTAGCAGAGACATTTTTATGATAGTTGGATCATATACAATGTGTGGATTATCCTCTTATATGTATCTCTTTTCATGTTAGTCCTGCAGTAAATACAATCAGTTTTTATTATTTTATTTTCTCTCCAGATATTGCTGTCAATTGCCTACAGACTCCATGAATCACATCTACAACTCTAGTTCCCAGAATCGTCATGATTAAGAAAGTAATTTCCTGTTTATAAAACTCATTAAGCATACAGACCTTTATGCTAAAGATTTTCCTTTGATTCTCAGACTGGAATGTCATATATGTTGTTTCACTATGGGATCCCAGGCAAAAGGTATTATGTTGGAGGATTGCCTCCTACCTGAAGTCCTGCAGGTGATTTAGCCTTGAAATAGCAAAGTGTGTTTATGAAGGATTCCCTTGCTATGCCTTTGCATATTTTTGAACAGATCAGCACAATTTTAGACACAATTATTCGCATGATTATTATTTATATTGTTTTAAGTATAATATTCTCATTTATCATTTTTTTAGCTGGAAATAGTGGAATATCTGGGACATTTTTCTGTGTAAATTTTTCACATTTCAACACTGATCTTTCTAATTGTTTTTATTTTGGTAGCTGATTTTCCTGGATATTTCATAGATATTGCCTCTTTATCCATAAATGAACCATAAACTATTTACATAGTCTATTTTATTGTCTTTAATTACATAAGTTGCATTAAAGAGTTTTATTAAATACGAGTACAGATACTGTCCCATTTTCATCTTAGCAGAAATTTTGGAGAACTAATATTTTATGTTAAGTGGGTTTCTCTTACTACATTTTCACCTATTACATTTAATGATAATGTCTGATGAATTTGTCAGATAAATTTGGGGCATATGTTGGAAAATAAGGTATTTTTCCTTATTTGTGGGAAATTATGTGAATAGATTCATCACAGTAAAACACTTGAATTCCTATAATAAATTCTCTTTGGCTATGAAATTTCAGACTGTTCATAGTAATGAACTTCCGTTAGTTCAAATCATTCTTGTTTATAGAGGGAAATAAATGTTCAATGTCTGAGAATATCTGAATAGAAAAATCTAGTTCATATTTTTGTTATGAATATATTTGAACTTCTATTTTAATAATTTTCTATTTTCCATGCTTTATTATCTTTTCTTTTTTTTCTCTTTTTGATTAAACAAGATTTCTTTATTTTACTTCTTGAGTTTTGAAAATTTTCAATCTTTCTAGTGATTGCCTGTAAGATAGTATGCATTTATTTGCAATAAAGAGAAGATTTTTAAAGATGCAGGAGAACATTCATTCAAGATCAGTCATAAATCAATCACCATCTTTAAAGTTTTCACATAGCTCTGTGTTTCCAAAATGTATCGCCCATGATATGGGAGGTAATTTTAAAGGCTTCATTTACCATTATAATTTAAATTTCAGTATTTATTGGCGATATTAAGGGAACATTAAAAATAAAATTTCATGTTCATTTTTGTTTATAATAATATTAAGCCATACAAATGAGCTGATTAAGATAAAATTGATTAAAATATTGACCAAAAGTGAAGAATTTGCAGCAATACAACAAAAATCTTGAACGTAAACATAGATTAATGTATTATATCTTCACAATAATAAGGTTTTGGGTTTTTTTTATTGTTTGGGGGTTTTTTGGATATGAGGAAGTTAATGTTTGGTGGTTATTATGTGCCAAGCTCTAATCAAGACATTTAAAAATATCAGTAACAAAAGAGAAGAAAATCATTGCCCTTATGGAGCCCACCTGCTAGTGGGAGCAGATAGACAATGGGAAATAGATTATTTAGCAAGTTAATTGACCAGAAGATGATAAATTCAGTGGAGGAAAGAAATAGAGCAGAGTACAGGGACTTGAGAGTGGTAGCCCTGATGTGGTGGTAGCAGTGATGGATAGAGGCAGCTCGAAGCTTTCTCCACTTTTATTTTGAAAGATTTCAAACCTATGAACATAATTGGATGACAAGTACATGGAACCTCTAGAGTCATCAATGTTAAATAATTCTCTTGGCTTAGCTTGTCTCTCCTGCCATCCCACACCCCTGCCTAAAACACACACAGACACACACACGCAACACTGACCCAAGCAGTATTCCCAGGCGATATACTTTAGTATTACTTGTTACAAATATTCATATCTGAAAATAGTTAGAACTTGTGATTCTAAAGTAAATGGGGCCCAGAAATTTATACCTTATCAAATGTCCTCAAAGTGATTCAGATGCAGAGTTAAGTTAGGGTCTGATGAATAAAGCAGCAGCAGCCGTGCATCACCTGAAACTGAGATGAAACTTGCCACAGGGAAAAAATCCTTTCTGTTTTTCCTACTATAAAAATACTTTAGTTTTTTCTGCTGTAGTGAAAAGCAACACTGCACAATATGGCCAGCCCTAGTTCCCAGCTTTAAAAAAACAACTGAGATTATTCTTAAAATAGTTTTAATTTCTTTTGTGTAACCTTGTTGGAAAAATACAAAGCATTCAATTATTGTCAGTTAAATGCCTAAATTGTAGACAGTGTTAATCTTTTATACATTTTGTCTTTACATAAGAAATTGCTAAGCCTTAAGAGGTTTTCTTCCCCCTGTGTATATTCTCTAAGTAAAATAAAGTACAATAATTTTAAAAATTCTATAATAGTCCATCAATTTTCAGATATATATATATTTATATATGTGTGAATGTATGAATGTATGCATACATATTTTCAAATCCAAATACATTATTGTTTCCTCAAAATGAAAAAAAAAATGAGTTATGTGCCCCCAAACCTTTGTAACTCTAGTCTGTGCATCCACCATCTTGGAGATTTATAATCCACTTTTGCATTTGAAGACCTGGGGGAAATACTGCAGTTATTTTGTTTAACCTATATTTCTGAAATGTTTTATTCAGAATTTATTTGATATGAAGCCCTTTGTAAGGGAATTGATATACTTCATGTTCAAACATTTTCAGTGGTGAAGAGAAAATGGGGTTGATCTGTACTGGTACTTAAAGTATGGATATCACCCGAGAGTGAGTTTGTAACCCAGAATCTCAGGCTCCACCTCCGACCTATTGGATCAGAATCTACATTTTCACAAGATTTCCCTGGTGGTTGACTATAAATTAAGAAGCAATGATGTAGATAATGTAAAAGAGAAGATATTATAACACTCAAATTTTGTTGTGTCTGCAAAGTATAAACTTGCTCTTTGAGTTAAATTAATGTGTATTTCTTGATGAAATCCTGATGGATGAAAGGGAAACTTATTTCATAAATGCTATGACTGGCTTGAAAAATGCCCCCTGGGCTTAAAAATTTCCTACAGAAAGATGTTTAGAATAGATTTTCTTAGAACACAACTAACCTCAATTGGTCACAAGTATATTAATTGTTTTTCATGGCATTACTATTAGTTTTCAAATCTAATTTTTAATTTTATTAACATTATGATAATGTATACATTATGTATACACACCCATGTATATACCCAGTTTAAACAAAGTTGGATAGGGCTACCAGTTCAAAAAAGAGAAATAGTTATTCCTTATCCTTCCATACTCCTATTCTTACTTTTCAAAAGCTACAACTTTAATTTATATTTGCATTATAATTTACAAATATATATTCAGCTGTATCATACTTTTTTAAACTTTGACAATGTCTTCTGACTTCTTAAAATTGACACTAATAATTTATCTCTGTAATACCATTCTCCTAAGCTCTCCTGCTAACTCTTAAAACAAGCACATGTCAAGTTTTATTAAATCATTTCAGGGTTGATGTTGCGATGAGTATACAATATGAGTATAACAATATTTTTATTTCTCGTTTATGAAATATTCTATTATATAAACATTTTATGTTACATTATTGTGTATCTTCATGGGTATAACAATTCCTATTTTTTAGGAATTGTTTAAAACAATTATTTTTTAAACATTTTTTGTTCTTTTTACCTATTACTCAAAGAAGAATTGTAAAATTACCCTTAATAGTGTAATATATCTAGTGTTATATGAATTCCATTTGTTCTTGATTAATAGGATTGTTCCCAGAGATTTCTGGATTCCCTGTTCTCTTGGCCTTATCATCGGATGTTCCTGTAATTGCCTTTTACCACTTATCTCATCTTTCCTTTGGATCCTCTGTTTTATAGATAACTTTAGTTCTTTATTGCCTCTTTGCTACTTGAAACATCCTGCAGCTTTCAAATGGATGGATTTAGTGGAGGTACATGTCTGAAAACTTCCAAGTATGAAACTATCTTTTCTTCCTCAGACTTTATTGTCATGGTTGATTTCTTTTCTTTTTTCTTTTCTTTTCTTTTCTTTTTTTTTTTGAGACAGAGCCTCAAGCTGTCCCCCTGGGTAGAGTGCCATGGCATCACAGCTTACAGCAACCTCCAACTCCTGGGCTCAAGCGAGTCTCCTGCCTCAGCCTCCCAAGTAGCTGGGACCACAGGCACTCATCACAATGCCTGACTATTTTTTGGCTGCAGCCATTATTGTTGTTTGGCGGGCCCGGGCTGCATTCGAACCTGCCACCTTAGGTGTATGTGGCTGGCGCCTTAGCTGCTTAAGCCACAGGTGCCGAGCCGTCATTGCTGATTTCACAACCTGTTTAAAGGACCTGTTTCTCTTCTTTAAAAGTTATGGTGTTTTGAAACAACATGACACTATTCCTTCGTGTGAATCACTTCTGATCTGTTGTTCTGATAGACAATGTAAATCTGGAAAATTATCTTCTGTTTGTGAATTCTGGGAAATTTTCTTATATTATGTCTTTCATTAATTTTCCTTCATTTTCTCTGATTACAAATTCTGAAAATCTTATTATCTAGATATTGAACTGCTTTGATCCTTGATTTTAATTATCCTTACTATTCGTTTTTACCTTTTTTTTTTTACTTTGTCAGTGATGCCAACAACTTTATCTTACAACTCATCTATTGTTTTATGCATAATATTTTTAGTTCTATTATATAGCTTCAAAAATTCCTATGAGGCTTTTTATTCCTTGATCATAGGCTTTTGAAAACATAGCATGCATATGTGTTGCACAGATATCGTATTTTCTCTTATCTCATTGAAGATGTCCATTATATTGGGGTTTTCTGTGTTCCTTATTTTGTTTCAACGCACTCCTACTTTTGTTCTCTTTGTTTTGATCTCTCTTACATTTTTATGTTTTAATTTAGTTTAACTGTCAAATCAACTGTGTTAAGTCTCACTTTTTATATAATTTAAATAGCTTAAAATAAATCGTACAATATCATTTGGCAAGCCAAATGCACAGTCAAGTCACAGTTTATCTTCATAGTTGGCTTTTTCAATTCTGAAGTTATGTTATCCTTATTTTCACACTGATAATGTTGGGACCGAAATCGCCACGGAGAGACCACCGTACACACATGGAAAAGCAAAGGAGTGTCTTTATCCAAGCATATCCCTGGGTCACTCCACCTAACAGTGTGGCTGCAGAGACGAGACCACAGAATGAAGCCAGGGAAGGGTTTTAAAGTGTATAGAGGAATTTCATTGGCGTTTTGTCGGGAGGGATTGCCATTGGCTGAGCTGTTGTCCAGGGGTGCTTGGTGTCACCTGCTATGCCAGAGATGCTATAGGGTGGGTTTATGGTTAGGGACTTTCCATAAGAGGGTTGTTTGTCCATTTCTGATAAGCTGGCTCCACTTGGGCTGATTGACCTTGCCCAGAGAGGGTGTCAATGGGCCTGAGTTCTAAAACGGAGCCTTACTGATAAAATGGAGTTACATTGGCCTTTTCAATAATAGAGAATTGACTAGAATAAGCTACTGATAAGAGAAGCTTTGTGCATAATCTGGGAGAAAAATAGAGTTCAGTGATTAACTTTTTAAAATTTTTGTAATACTGTGATCTTTCGGTTTTTATGAACTCTTTAAAACATACAATTATTTCTGTAATGCTCATATGATCATATAAATTATTTATGGAAAAAATAATTTCACGTAAGAGAGCAATTATTATACTCTGTCTTTTGGTTAAAAGATTTTTTTTTCTGTATATATTCTATAAAGCAAAATAACTGCGTAACCAGACCAGTAGTTTCTTTCCTGTGTCTTGTCTGAGAAGTGAAGTGTCCATGAAGGAGCAAATCTCATATTGGTATAATTTCGTTGCTGGAAATTCACATATCCATAAGTGTCTTTCACGTTTGATGTATTAGAAGGTATAAAACCAACCAGCATCCTAACTGAGCAGTATAAACATGAGCTTGCATTCTGAAACACTTCTACTTTTTGGAAAGCAGAATCTAAAACCTAAGGAAAACACTGTGACAATGTTTTTGAAAGGATGTCTCAGGATCTTCAGCTACAGTGAGAGTGCATAGTATTGTGTGGAAAAGAATAATACATGGGTTAAACATTCTGTCTTAAATGCTGATGTGCAAGATAACTCTCCAAGAAAAAGTATTAAGCGTACTTTACAAAGATACTTAGCAATATTTTGCAAAGTTACTGAGTATATTTTACCATTCATCTTGCCTGTATTTGGTAGAAATTAGAGGTTACAAAAGACAAAGCATATTTTACCTTGATAGGTGAGGAAATTAAGATTTTTGAAAATATTAAGTGCATTGCTTGAAGTTTCATAGCTAGTTAATGGTAGCAGCACATTTTGAGTACGGAAGAATCTAGTCCAAATGCCATTCTATGGATTTACTGTCTTATAAGTTTAAAAACTTCAAAATTTTCGATGTGGTGAATCTGGTATTGTCAACTGAAATAAGAAATAAGACAACAAGAATAGGTAGAAATCAATTAAGGTATTTATGTATTTGGCTGAATATAAATTTTAGGGATCCAGTGCAATATGAAATTTAAGACCCATATTCAAAAAGCAGTAAGGAAGAAGTGCGGGTAAAAATACTGAAATGTAAACTTTTTCTTAAAAAAAAACCATTTTATTGCTTATAACATGGTAATAAAATATGAGGTAAAAACATAAACTTCAAAGTATCAGGAAAATAATAATTGACTCATAGCTTATATAATGATACAATATGTATTGATATACTTTGTATTATATAATATAAATTTATAATACTTTGTTAATGTTATATCTTGACTCTTCAGATCTGTTTTCTTTAACTTTATTTATTAGGTTTCCAATTTATACTTTTAGCAACTTCATTTTTAATCTCTATAAATGAAAGCAACATTGGTTGCAAAATGCTATCAAATAATTCTTGATAGTTTTTAATTATAAAATCTTTTTGCTAATGTGACTGTTACTAGAACTTAAGTAACTTTATATTTCAAAATATAAATTTTAGTGTTTAGAGTCTATGATTTCTGGGAAAATTTTTTATAAAAAATATTTTTCTTTTCGTGTGAATCAGTTTCATAAGATTCTAAAATAAATTTAATTAATTAATTTTATTTTATTATTTTATTTGAGACATAGTCTCACTTTGTCACCTTGGGAAGAGTGCTGTGGCATTATCATAGCTCACAGAAACCTTAAACTCTTTGGCTCAAGCAATTCTCTTGCTTCAGCCTTCTGAGTAGTTGGGACTACAGGTGCCTGCCACCATGTCTAGCTAGTTTTTTCTATTTTTTAGTAGAGATAGGCCTTGCTGTTGCTGAGGCTGGTCTGGAACTCCCTAGCCCAAGCAATCCACCTGCTTCAGCCTCTCAGAGGGCTAAGATTATAGTTGTGAGCCACCACATTAGGCCCTTTAAATTTAATTTTAAACACTAATTTGTATAACGGCGCTTTGATGTTTCATCTGGAATTACTTGTAACTTGTGAAAGTTATATGGAAAAAGAATAGTTTCATTATTTGTTTATAATTAAAAATACCTGTTCATGTTTTCTTTCACTGTCTTTTCAATTACAAGAAAAATTAATTATTTTCTTATTAATCATTGATTCATTCGAAGCTTCATTTGCAAGTAGCGTTTTTTTTCCCACCAAATATGACAATTTTTAATTCAATTTCTGTTCATCTGGCTGTGGACATACACTTTGCAATAGGTCCCTAATATGCTTTATTGTAATGCTCATGTGTACTTTTATTTTGCAATAATTGACTGACAACGTTTCCTGCCTCAGCAACAGCAATTCCTGTCTCAGGCAAACAGTAGAAACTCCACAGCAGACCATCTCCCTGCATGGGCCAGCTCCTTAGGTTGACCTGATTTTCATAGGCCAGACATGGACCATACCTATCAGTACAGCAGGCCTAGTTCCTTATGTTGACCAGTTTGTTATAGTCACCTGGGTGGTCAATTTGCAAAGGTCCTAATATATTTCTGTTAGTTAACTCGAGTGTAGTTTGTAATGATGTCACTTTCAGGACATAGTAAGTGGCTCATTGTGACAATTATTCATTTCTGGGGATTTATTAGTGAATAAATCTTTTTGAAATTAATTTATGAATTAATACTCATAGATAATACTAAACAAATCACATATTATAAATTTAAGACAGTGAGTACCATTGTTTATAGAGATTATATGCTTCTCACTAAGGAGACAGAATCTACTTCTACTTTATGATGCTACCCTGTAGTCACAGATAATATGCATATTAATTTCCAAAGAAATAGATGAATAGAATTTAGTAAGTACTATATTTTATGACAATTAGATGTGAAATTATAAATATATATAATAAATGAATACACTAATGCATTATTTATAATATATACTTTTAGATTGTTATATTCATTTATAATTTAATAACATTTGTGGTGAAAAGTAATGAATAATTGGAAAAGATTGATGACCAACTTTGTGACATAGCATTTTTCAACTAAATTTGCCCACATCTGTTAATTACAGTTGTTCGAGTACATGCATAAAAAGATAAATGAGGCATGAAACAAACCCTGGTTTAAAGTAGCTCAAAACTCAGGAAAAAGCCTTGATTAAAAATAATCAGCAATTTTATTCTAAAGACTAGAGCATTTGCTAAAGTCTAGAAAATTTTCACAACAATAATCTGTAATCTGATTTTCTCTGATTTACTACTGTACTTACTTAATTATTTCTGTAATTATTATGGAATCTGTAGAATAAGGCCACATGTGACTCCACAGATCCCCAAGGGTGGTTCCTTGGCTAAATCTTAATTTCACAAACAGAGTAAAAGGATTTGGCCTGTAAGATTTGGATTCAGTCAAAAGGCCATACTCTAGGATCCAGAAGGCCAAATGTGGCCCCACGACCACAGGGTCCCCTCCCCTGCTGGACTACAGTATTCGGTAGGTGCTCCATGAATACAAACTCTGATTATTCACAGGAACTTCTACTCAGGTTGTCAGGGTAAGCATCAGTGTAACTCAAAGGAAGATACATCATTGTCTTTCTCATATTACAGAGGACAAAACTATCACTAAAAAATTTAAAGAAGTACTCACTAATTTAGAAAAAAAGTTGCATAATTGAGAAGTAAATTAAAACCAAGACATTTTTTCTTGCAAAACTCTGTCTACTGTGCCCTGTTATGTTTATAGTTGCTTCCTTTGGGATGCAATACTCTGAAGACTCACACTGGAACAGACTTCCTCCTGCATACTACAGAGGATTATTCTAGGGAAGTGTTGTGGAGATGGGGGTGAATGCAATCTATGGTAAAATGGGAAGGTTTCTTGTCAAACATATTTGATTAATGCTGAATTCTCTTCCTTCCATTAAAAATCCACCAAGTACATTAGCATGTTCAATTATCTAAGACACCTTGCAAGATGAAAAGTGAACCAATTCTGCTTGTTTTCTTAGCACCTTCAGCAACAATTGCAAAGAAACCCAAAATAATAGCATAGTTCTCATATAAGGACAGCACATCTGATTTTGAAACATATTCTTCATATATCTTACCTACTGCAAGATAAATTTAGTAATATATAGGTCTGATTAACTTTAACTACAACAGTGTTTCTACATTTATTTGATGACATGCTCATTCTTCCCCTAATGCTAATTAACAAATAGTGGGGCTATTGCTTCATCGAACAAATTTTGGGGAAAGTGATGTGGAGACGTAGCTCCAAAGATAACTTGTATAGCTATTTAGAGGTGTTAACCACAGCATTACTGCACACAGATCCCATAAATCAGTGTCTCATTTCTAGGACTCAGTTTGTCTTATTGTTTTCCTAATGTGAGGAATAATGTCTTATATAAATGGGTTAATGAAAAATTCTATCTATCTAAGATATTACCTTGTATATCTGGGAGGAGATTCTTTTTATATAAGATGCCTTTTGTTAATTAAACTCTGAAATCAACCTTGGAATATTGTTGCAGGATATTAAAACAATAATAAGCTATGTGGGAGATGTTATGCTATGTACAGGAGATTAAAACAGCGCGTGAAGAGGAGTTGAAATCGAGAAAAATAAAAGTCAGGAGTAGGAACAAATCTTAAAGGTCTGCAACTTAAGAAAATGATTAATGACTATTTATAAACACAGACACTCCCCCCCCACACACAAAAAAGTTTAGAAGTAAGCCCTGCTGTGTTAAAAATATACAAGATGATGAAGGGGAGAGCAGAGAGAGAAAGAAAGAGGGAGAGGGGGAAGGAAGAGCAGAGCAAGGGAAGGAGGGAGGGGAAGGGGTCTTGGTGTGTGCCCCAACTTTTGGGGGCAAGACACAATTGTAAGAGGGACTTTATGTAACAAATGCAATCAGTGTAACCTGGTTTCTGGTACCCTCAAAGAATCTCCAACTATAAAAGAAAAAAAATAATTGCTGAGGTTAAAATATATATATACAAGATGATAAAAGAATATTAATTATTTTACAAAGTTATTTTCTCTAGGCCTGTATTTGTTAAATTTTTTCTCCAGGTGGGAAAAATAAAGTCTTCCCTATCCAATATGTCTGTTGTATTGCTTCACCCTGCCTGGGCTCCTGACTAGTTATCTCATTAACCAACTCAGGCAAGCTATTTCTTTGAAAAAGTTGGGACACCAAAATAGTTTTTGTTCTTAAATCTGTTGGAAATAAATGCATCAAAATAATAACCTTCTGTTTCATGTGACTTGGCAGGTACCTTTTTTTAGGAGGATTAACACAATTTATTCTCAGAATAATAGGACTTTCTTAATATCCCTGAAGTTGTCTTCTCAGCTGAGAATCTACAAAGTAAAGATTTGAAGGGCACATGTTAAAAATATTCTGAGAAAGGGTCAGCACCCATAGTATAGTGATTACAGTGCTGGTCACATGCACCGAGGGTGGCAGGTTCAAACCCTGCCCAGGCCAACTAAGCAACAATGCTAACTACTACAACAACAACAACAACAACAGTCAAGAGTTGTGGCCAGTGCCTGAAGTCTCAGCCACTTGGGAGGCTGAGAGGCTGAGGCAAGAGAATTGCTTAAGCTCAGGAGTTGGAGGTTGCTGTGAGCTGTGATGCCACAGTACTCTATCAAGGGCAACATAATTAGACTCTGTCTCAAAAAAAAAAAAAAATCTGAGAGTAAGACTTTAGCAAGTAGCTATGTATTGCTACAGAATTAATTGCTGTAGGGTGTTATGCTGGGCACCAGAAGTGGGATGAGGCAGACAGTAGGGCTGGAATAGGGTGACCAGATTTTCACAGCAGTAAGGCGGGACAACGTGGCCGGGGGGCGAAGGCAGGGCAGGACAGGGCCTGACAACAGTGCAAACTTTGATAAGCAGTTCTCGATAATCACTTCTCAGCAATTATTTGTTATTATTATAGTTTAACATTATAAAATTAACAAAAATAATATAAAACTCATATTCTGGAGAAATAGCCACATGGCAGCCGAAAACCGTATATTCCCTTCCTGTTCTCCTGCCCGTTCGTGCATTCTTTCCAAAAATCGGGACTTCTTAAAAACACCACGGGACGCAGAACAAATTGTTGAAAAGTGGGACTGTCCTGCCAAAAGCGGGACATCTGGTCACCCTAGGCTGGAACTTTTTCTACTGTGTTGGTGCCTTTCAGCAATCTATAGAATGAGGCAGGTATTTTGAAAAGTACACTTGCCTAGAAGAATCCATAGTCCTTCAGGAGTTTTCAGCAGCTTGAAAATTTCCTGTTTTGGGTTTCATTACTGAAAAAAAATCCAAATGAAGCTTCTGTTGAGAGAATATAGCCACAACAGGGGTTCTGCTGTGGGTCTCTTTATAATAGAAATGAAGGTAGACTGCATTTTAGATTGCACTAATTTCCCGACATCTGTTTCCTATTCAATTTCCTAGATCCAGGATTCTTTACCTTAATGTTAAATGTATATTAACTTTGCAAAGTTAAGTATGCAAAGGAATATTCCCATGTGTATTTTATTTGAGGGCAAAAACAAATATCGCAAATGGAGTAGAAAAATCAATTAAAACAATTTCATTTTTGTTGTTCAATTGTAAGAGAATTTCAATGATTATATTTGAACATAGTTCCGTATATATACGTAGAGTTAGAAGCCCTGAATATCTCCTTTCATCCTGAATAATAAGTATGTTTTTGACTTAGAGTCATTCTCTACTCCATCATCACAACCAGTGGAGACACAGATATGAACACTCAGGGCAGTACTTCCCAAAGTATGGTCTGAGCATCTTGACAACTAAATGAATCACCAAGTGTACTTTAATATTTCTTATAATATGGACTTTTGAATCTCTCCCAAGATTTATTAAGTCAGAACCTTAAATGGAGTAGTGCTATGAGAATTATATTTTAGAGGAAATTTTCAGTTAATTTGATGTGATAAGTTTTGACTATTTATGCCTTAATGTTTAAGCAGAAGTAATTTTCTGTTCAATAATTCTGAAAGTTTCTTTTTATTTTTAATGAAAGGTATATATATTCGTCTGCCAGAGTTGCCATAACAAATTACCACAGACTAGGGGAATTAAGCAATAGAAATTTATTTTCTCACGGTTCTGGATGATAGAAGGTAGGAGATAGAAGATCAAGTTTTCACGGGGTTCAATTTCTTGTGAGGGCTCTTTTCCTGGGCTGCCAACGGCCTCCTTCTGGTGGTGTGCTCATTTGATTTCTTTGAGCATATGGAGAAACAATGAGCTCTTTGGTGTCCATTCCTACAGAGATCTATCTTACTGAATCAGGGCCCCACCTTTATGACTTGATTTAACATTACTCACTCCTTAAAAGCCCCATCTCCCAGTATACCCACAGTAGGGGTTAGGAGTTCATCTTATAAATTTTGAGGAAACACAAATATTCAGTTTATACTGGCATAGAATGTATTTTTCCTCTTCATAAAACTTCAGGAATGTAACAGTAAAATGCATGATTTCTGTCAGTTAAGATGGAAGACTAGAAAGCAACTCTACTTTTGCAAGTCCTCCATGCCAAGAAGAGAGGATCGTTATAAATAGTTATGTTAAACTTTTCCATCTTGGACGAAAAATGAACTAAGAATCTTTAAAATTTTTATTTTGTGCCTCCTCTTTGATGCAAGAGAAAAGCAGTGAAAAATACCTGAAATAGTTTCAGAGTTTAGCCAAATCAAAAGAAAAAAGTATAAAAGCAGCCAAATCCGAGTCTGGCTTCAAAGATAGTCATGGAGGGTAGCGGTGGAGGATAAAGTTTTATGAAGGACAACTGAAGTTTGAGAAGCTGGAGAGAAGGTAAGAAGAATGTAGGAGACATCGAAACTGGGATTTCAGGAAAAGGCACGAGAGTTCACTGGCTAATTGCAGACACAATAACTGGTGAAACAAGACTCAGATATAGGATGACACTGGTTTGATTCTTCAATGTGGACGGCTGAGGATGCTTAACCTGCCTGATGTTTAAATCCCATAACAAAGTAGAATGGTGTGCCATCTTTCTGTTGATGTGTAACGAAGTTTCACAACTTGGTGGCTTACAGTACCCATTTATCAGTTTGCAATTTCTGTAAGTCAGGAGTCTGGGCACAGTCTGGATCCAGCCTAACTGGGTCTTCTGCTCAGGATCATAAAGGCTGCAGCTCATTAGTTGTTGGCTAATTCTCATCTAGAGACACGACTGGGGATTGACATGCTTCCAAGCTCACAGGGGTAGCTGGCAGAATGGATTTCTTGGGGCTGTGTAACTGAGGGTCCTACTTGTTTGCTAGTTGTTGGCCGCTGACCATCCTCAGGTTTGGCATTTCCTAGAAGATGCTGGTAAGTGCTTGTCAGCAAGGGTAGACTCCAGCTTTACTTGGCAAAAATAAAATCTTATGTAACACCTAAGGAGTGACGTCACATAGCACCTAATCAAGGGAGCAATAACCCGTCACTTATGTTGCATTTCATTGGTTAGAACGAAGTCACAGAGTTCACCTGCTGTCAGGGAAAGGGGCTCGTCCAAGGGCTGCACTGAAGGTCACCTTTTGTAGTATCCACCACAGACGTTAATACCGGCACATATGGCTATTTTCAGACTAAATGAGACAAAAATCATAGAGTTTCTGGTACATATTATGAACTCCTTGTAGAGCAGCCATTGCCATCTAGTAGAGAAAGGATCCTCTGAGGCCATAACTGAGCTTTTCTTTTCCTTGTAAATTGCAAATAAAGTGCAATTTCAGAAACAGAGTTCACTAAATACACTAAAATAGTCAATGCACATTTAGATCAAGCATCGGTACAGTATTTTAAGAGAATAACAACAACTCTTCTGACTCCACCTCCTTTCAGAGACTCCATCGAGAGCAACCAAAGAGTATACTGTGCTGTTTTGACAGGTGTCAAACTTGTTTCTTATGAGCGGTGTGTATTAAGATTTCTATCTGAACTAACTCGCAGGAAAAAAATGCAGAGGGAAAAATGATAGACTTCCCTTTTCTGCCCCTGCCTGCACTCCTTGACATACCTTAATAATATATCTAGGTACATGTCTCTCTCTAACATGCAGGACCCTGTGCCAGCCTCTGAAGGCTCTGGGACCCTCTTATGTACTTCTTTCATATCCCCACTCTCTAGAAAAAGGTAAGCAAGAAAAAGAGTCTTATAAATCTAACTAACAACAAGCTTTGTTTCACCATCTTACTCACAGGTTACCTTGGGACCTTGCATTTAAGTAACTATTGAAAAGCTTACACTCATTCAAAACATTTCTTAACATTTTATCTGTGCCCAGAGATAGGCATCCAAAAAGATGCTAAGCGAATTTGGAAGCATATTTATTCTCAGCCAAGACTCTGGATGAGAATACAACCCAGCCAATACCTTGACTGAAGCCTTGTGAGAGTCTGGAGAGGGGACTTACTTAAGCCTTGCTTAGGATTCTAACCTACAGAAATCATGTTCTTATTAATAATATTTTAGAAAATTTTTCTGAACTGGGAACTTTCATCATAGGGCGACCTTACCACAAATCAAACAAAAGAAAACTTCTTTCATCCTTTTTTTTATTGTTCGCTATAGAACTTATATTTAACATAATTATATGACTTTAAATAAACTGTTCAGCATCTGAATTGACATTTCTAACAAATGCACATTGCTTTGAATGGAACTTGAAGTAATCGCTCTCAGAAGAGTAATCAATGTTTTCTTAATCTTACAGCTTTCAAGGCACTTTGAAATATATTATCTTGATCTTGATTTTTACTTTTTTTTTTTTTTTTTGAGATAGAGTCTTACTCTGTCACCCTGGATGGTGTGCTGTGGCATCATAGCTGACAGCAACATCAAACTCCTGGACTCAAGTTATCTTCCTCCTCAGCCTCCCAAGTATCTGGGACTATAGGTACCTGCCATGATGCCTGGCTAGTTTTTCTATTTTTAGGACAGACAATCTCAGTCTTGCTCAGGCTGGTCTTGAACTTCCAAGCTAAAGCAATCCACCCACCCAATCCACCCACCCTGGTCTCCCAGAGTGCTAGGATTACAGGTGTGAGCCACCACTCCCAGGCCTAATTTGTGTTTAAAAGACAAGTGATTAGTGGTTCTTTAAGCAAGTTCTGTAAATTTTTCTAAAGATAATTAGTATTTTCAAAAGATAAGTATAAAAATACAAATTAAAAAAGTACTTAAAAAAATTTAATATATAGGCCAGGAGCAGTGGCTCACACCTATAAGCCTAGCACTCTAGGATGTTGAGATCAGAAGTTTGAGAACAGCCTGAGCAAGACAGAGACCCAATTGCTACTAAAAATAGAAAAATTAGCAAAACATTGTGGTGGGTGCCTGTCTTCTCATCTACTAAGGAGGCTGAGACAGGAGGATCGCTTAAATCCAGGAGATTAAGGTTGCTATAAGCTCGGCTGACTCCACAGCACTGTAGCCTAGGCAATAGAGCGAGATTCTTTCTCAAAAATAATGCTAATATAACAATATTTCTCAGAGAAAATAGGTTAGCTCTATTTTAATCTCTAGTTTAAGCTGAATTATGAGAACCTGCGAAAGTACGTGTCTTCTGGCTATTTGGGGTGTGTTACCAAGTCAGAGGAGGCAACCTCTGGTTTTGCTGAGTCGTTTTTGTATAGAAAAGTTTAAGAAAAACTGAGTTAGAATAAAGTTTCTATTAGTGAATAAAAAATATCAGGGAATAGATGTTTAATGGGACATATACTGCTGCATTTCAGCACTTTAAGGGCATGAAACATGAATAGGTAGACGGAACAGCTCTGGCATGTTCAGTCACCAAACAGCAGCCCTCAGTCACCTCCAGAAGATACCCTATCAAGCATCAAGATGCTTATCAGACTGTGTTTCTGTACATGACAGGCGTCTTCAAAACCAGAGTAGAAACAGCTTAATTGAATCCTTTTTCACTGCTTGAATCAGCCTCACTGAACCGAATTGATTAACCGTAAAAGTGGAAGTATCAGTTTGATGAAGATTAAGGCATTTCCCCTCCCTGGGTATACATTGGATTAAAGGGATGAAATGGGATATAGGACACAGTGGATGCTTGGGTAGTTGGCAGACTGGACAGCTAAGAATCACCCTTCTTCTCTTCTATCCTTCTCCCCATCTCCAAGCTGTAACCCTTAAAGTGAAGAAAGCTTGGCAACTCATTAAAACAAAACAGAAACTATGTAATGCTTGAACTTCCAACCAAGACCCAGGGCCACTACATAATCTTTGGGGCACAGTAGAAAATGAACACGGAGAGCCCTTTTTACCAACATTATTAACAATTTTGAAGCAGTAACCGCAGAGCATTAAAACAGGTGCAGGGCTCCCTTGAGTACGAGGCCGTGTGTGAATGCGCAGGTAACAGACCATGAAGCCAACACTGCCGGCCACCCTCTCCCACGGCGGTCTCCTGAATGTCACTAGCACAGAATAATTCATAGGCTAGAAGAGACGTGAGTGGCTGATTGGCTGCAGCTTCATTGTGCCTTAGAAGAAAGCTGGGGTCCAAGGGAGCTTGGACAGGAGAAATTCCTACAGTTCACAAGCTGGAACCCCAAACAGTTGAGACTGTTATGTTGCCAGGGTTGTCCAGACCATATCCAGTTCCACACACACCACTCTGTGCCTTCTTCTTTCTTTCTTTTGCCCTCTGATATTTGTTGTAGTTGAAAAACATACACATTAAAATGTTGGAAGGAGAAATGATCTTTTCTTTTTCCTTTTCTTATAATGTATATATGGCCCTTGACCTTTAAAGGCAATAAATGCTTATTTTGTTTCATTTCTTGAAAAACGCTACAGAATCATGTCTTCACGAACATTTTATAAAATGCAGTCACGAAGGCACCAACTCTGGAGTCAGACTGCGTAGCTTTTATCACAGCTTCTGCCACTTCCGAGTTTTGATCTTTGGAAGATCTTTGGCCAACCAGCGTCTTCCTTCAGTCACTGTTTCCTACTGTAGATGGCAATATAAATACCGATTTCATAGGGCTTTTCTGTGCATTAAATGGTATAAGGCAAATGAAGAAAAGTACCTGGCATATTGTAAATACTCAAAAATACTATTGACTTATTTCACTATTATTATTTCTGATCATACTTTGAAGAAAACCTTAATTACTTTTATCTTAACATAAAGAGTATAAAATTCTGAAGCATAGAACTGGAGAGACCTTCAAAGATAATTCTTTTTATGCAGTTTTAAATTTGTTGGGATTAGGATCTTTCGAATTCTGATAAAAGGCAATTGAGGCTCATTCCTCCCAAAATTGCACATGTATATAGCATTCTATTTGGGGGGATTCCTTCACTACCTGAAGCTCATCACTGGAACCCATGAGCACAGGTTAAAAAGTGTATCAATCTTATATTGTGGGTTCCTATCCATGGAACAGAGGTAGAGTAGTCTCTAAATACCCAGATCCCCCTTGCATAACATATTTGGTTTCCTTAATATACGTGGTTTTTTGTCAAAAAATGCTGAATGTGGCTTGGAAATTAAGGACAAAAACCAGAGAAAAATTTGGAATAAATGTCAGGCTATCCAATGTAACCTTTAGTGGTCAGTTAGAAACTAGCCACTTGGGCTATTTTTTTTTACCTCATTTCCATAGTCTGTCCACGGTTCTTGGTCACTCGTATTTTCTCTTATTACACACAAAAAGTGCCACACAGCAAACTTCCAGCAGCAGCAGATACACTGATACATCTCCAGGGGCCGTGAAATAAAAACCAAAGGTAAATAGAAAGACAGTTCATCAGATCAGTAAAGCTCGTTGCTTACTCCTCATTCTGCTCTCTGGTTTCTACTGGTACCGTGCAGATTCTTTCTCATTTTACAGATAGATACACAGTAGGGTTTATTTTCATGGCTTGAAGATGCATCTAGAGACTATGTAAAGGCAATTTTCAAAGAGCAACCCCAAAGAGGGATGTCGAATTTCTCTTTTTGGCTATTTTGGCTCCAAGATATTTTTGTATTTCTCCTAGCTCTAGATCCAGCTGATTTTGGAAAGCAGAGTATTTGCTTGTCTCCCCGTTTCTCACAATGATATTGCGAGGCAAAATCCAGGGGGAATGGAAGCATCATCTGTGATGTTTCACAGGATGAAGTCATGTGACATTTTAAGTGCAGGAGTGGGGAATGTAGCTGCCGCCTGGAAGTTTGTAATCCCCATTCCCGGATGCTTAGAGAGATGCCGCACTAACCCCAATGCGCCAATGCCCTGCCGGGTGCTGGTGTGCCATCTGCTCCTCATTCCTAGTGGGTGTGATCAGAGGTAAACCTCAAAGACCTTGTTGAAGCTGAGCCTTCTTTGAGTCCTGAATCATTAACCTTCACACAGACTCATCACATTTGGCCGTCTGGCCACACAGATTTCATTAAGAGGGAAGCAACTGACATGTGGCAAGTATGACACTTAACAAGGGAGAGACATGTCCAGCTAAGTGTGTGTTTCTTCAGGGTTTTTCACCACTCAGAGTGCTTTGAAAATGTATTTGTATTTCCAAAGTTGTTCGTGAGCTTGCTCCAATTTTTAATTGTCTGTGGTCCTGCTAGTAAAAAAGGAGAGAAGCTTCTCCTGTAAGCAGTTGCAGCCCCAGGAAGAGCAGCAGAGGAAGACTTGTTGGAGGCGACCTCACGGGAAAGCAGCACGGGACACTGTGTTTTAGGACTTGATGGAATTTCAAGCGGGACTCATTATACCCAAAGTCAGTCCCAAAGGCTTGTGAGTGGCTGTTACAGAGCCACTCCTTTCGCATGAATGATTTTTAGTCTTCAAAAGTGCAGCTATTCAATTGCACGTTATCTTAGAAAATATTAGGCAGTATCTGTTACTCCTCCAGTGGAAAGCCAATTAGACACGCGATCCGTAAAATCAGTGCACGAAATGGGTGTCGGCCTGGTGAGGATTGTCGGAGAGAGCCATCTGAAAGTGAAGAGTGCAGAAAGACAAAAATTATCTGCTTCACGATTTGTTCAAGTTAGACCCTACACTTAACTGTGGTGCTTCAGTCAGGGAGGGTGAAGAGCTGTACAGAGCTGACCAACAGTGGGGCTTACTTTTAACTTAATAAGCAATGAGAAATGTCTAAGAGAGACTGCTCTTCCTGGGTTCTAAATGAATTAAATGGATTAATGACATCCTCTGAGCTCTCTACAGTATGCACGGCCTTTCACAATAAAATTTTTATTTTATTTTCATTATAAGCCTGTATACATTTAGAACACTTACCACTTTCAATACGATTTACAGAGGAATGATGTGTTTTGCACACAGCAAGTATACATGAGCACAGGGTAACTTAAAAGAAAGTACTTTCGAGCAGAAATTTTAGGGTCAGGAACTGAGCTAAAAGTAGATCAATGACTTATTCCAGCTTGCATTAGAGATGCTCACGTCAGATGTACATTTCATCTTGATTAGTTTACACTGTATTATTTAAAATGTGTGGAACATTTACAGGAACTTCATCACTATGACTGTATTTGAGAAATTTTAAAAAATTCCTAATATTTGACATGATCTGTTACAGTGGCTTTTCTAGTTAATTTAAATCAATAGGGAAAAGTAAGTATGAGCCTATTTGTATTTAAATAGGGAAATATCTCAGATGGGATTTCTTTTCTGGCAGCGTATTCTTCATGGTTCTATTATAATGTTACTTCCAAAAATACATTCCTGGACAGAAGAATAATTTTATTCTTATTTAATTCTTATGATACATTCGTGATTCCAATGAACACTTTTTTTTTTTAATCAAATATGTCATTATACGACCTGGTCTACAACATTTCTTCTTATTTTTTAAAACATTGAACTTACAGAAAAAGGCAGAAAAATTAAGTCACATGTAATTTTCTAATTAATGACTCTTATTTACCGGAGATAAAATTACATGAACTGGAATTGTTCAAGAATATTTAGGATAAATGTCTGCTGGAGATGGAAGTGAAGTTTATGAATCATGACAGAATGAAGAAAGTGATATGGAAAAAATGGCCAGGACTATATAATCTTACTTTCTTCTACATCATTTTCTTAGAATAGAAGAGCATTTTAGAATCTAATCTTACAGCATAGAATCCAAACTTGTATAATACAGAAATCACTTGATGAAATTTAGTTATTTCTTTTAGATTTGCACGGCTACATCGTAAGTCTCCTAGTTTCACTAATGTCATTCATCTGATGATACTAATCTAACTAGCTTCTATCCCTCAGGATTTTTGCTTTTATAAATCAGAGAAAGTCAGGGGTGGTAGTGAGAGCCTGTAGTCCCAGCTGCTCAGGAGGCTGAGAGAAGAAGGTGGCTGGAGCCCAGGGGTTCATGGCTGTAGTGACCCGCCATCAAACCACTGCACTTTAGCCTGGGCAATATAGCAAGACCTTGTACTTACAAAATAAAAATTATAGAACAGGAAGACCCACAAATAGCCAGAATATACGTTCTTCTCAGCATGTTACTATCAAATTAATTCTATGTGGCTAAGTTGTTCTTTTTCTGTGCTTTTTCAAAGACATCAAAGACTTGATCATTGTGAACAAGTGGCAAAATAAGTGGGAGACAAAGGCAAAAATAATAAATTCCTTGGCTTTGAATTTTCATAAACTGGTTCTTAATAGGTTCACCTGTTCTTTTGAATAATTGAGGACTTAGGAGAAAGTAAGAAGAAGTATGTTGGATAAATCCTTTAAGAGTGGCTGTCATTGGGGAATCTAGCCTCTTGTTTTTCATCAAGAAGCATTCACTTTAGTGCTTAGAGAGTTGTAAGATTAATGGTGTCAGCCACTGCACTGGGAATTCCAGGAAGGGTTATATCTGGGAAACATCTCTTATAAAGTGCTATGGCCTAACTTTAAGCTGGTTGGAGATCGTGAATATTAGACTTTTGTTTGTGTTCTCATTTAATACAGAAGGTGGAATAGGGTATACTTGTTCAGAAGTCAGAAAATCTAAGAGTCTATGTCACTTAAAATTTTGAAGTCAACTGTTAGAGTCTATGATTTGAATCTCATTAATATACCCCGAAAAAATTCACTAAATCTCTCACCTTCTTTTTCATCTTTTCTAACCTCATACCTGTTCTACTTCAGAGCAGTCCAAACATGAAGTATTCGGGAATCTGGGCACCTCAAGACTGCTAATATGTTTTAGTTATTTATTGATATAAAGAAAACCACATAAAAATTTGTCTTAAAACACAATTTATTTTTTATAATTCTGTGTGTTTATTGAATAAGTTTTCTATTTGTCTTACCTGGATTATTCATGCTGCATTTAGCTATAAAGATCTTAAAGTTTAATATTGAAACCTATAGTATCCCTTCTGCCACATTGTATTGGGTAGAGCAAGTCACAAAGCTGATCCTTTATTCAAGGGGGAAAACCCAGTCCCGGGACTTGCAAAAGGAGAGGCAAGGTCTCTTTGAAGAAGGTGCAAAATGACAGATATTTTGACCATATTATAAAGTGATCTACCAAGGACGGAGAGTGCAGAGGTCAGGACCTGGGCATAGGATGATACTGATATGGACATTGGTAATAGTACTCTGTACTGCACTACTTTTCAACTTTATTATTATTTTTTTTTTTGCAGTTTTTGGCAGGGGCTGGGTTTGAACCCACTACCTCCTGCATATGGCGCCAGCACCCTACTCTTTGAGCCACAGGCATCGCCCTATTTTTCAAAATTTTCTAATCTCATTTGAACCTATAGCTAAACTTCAGTGGCACACTTAAAGTATGTTGATCAAAAAAAAAAAAAACAGCAAAAGAAAGAATATACTTACTGTATTTTGAACTTCTTTTGAAAATAATGTAATTAATGATCTGTAAGAATTTTCATGGCAGACTGCTTGAAAATCACTATGATAAGGAACCAGTGCATCAAGGTACCATCTTCAAAGTCTGTGCCCAAGTAGGGTTTAAGGAATATCATTGGGTAACACTGTGGAGTCTAGAAGCAAAACCACCTTAGGGATAAACTGTAACTCACTATTTTCTGACAAATTCATTAAACTCTTTATCCTTCAATTTCTTTACCGGTAAAGTGAAGAGAATAACAGTTTCTATCTCATAGAGTTATTATTTTGAAAATTAATTGAGTACAACATGTAGACAATTTAGAACTACCCTTGGCAAACAGGAAACCCTTAAAAAGTATTTACTCATACGATCTTATTCATACGATTATTGCTATATATTTAGACATACTTGATAGATGGGGGCTGTTGTGAAGTGAGCAAGATATTTCAGTCATAGCTACTACCGGGAACTCAGGGAAGATTTATGAGTTTCACGAAACCAATCTAGAAACTGCAGGGACCCAGTTGGGGAGTGCATGAAGGAAACACCTCATGAAAAGGAATCACTTCTTTAAGTGAGATCTGACAGAAGGTAGTGATGCTATTACTGTCATACGTAGAAGGCTGGACCCCAGTTCTGGGGCTATGAAATACAGAGCCAATTAAATAGGTTGAAATAATAGATGGGAATGCAATTTCATGCATGCATTTATGAAAAGGGCTGACTCTTGGCTACAGCTTTGTTTAGACAAGGCTGTCTTGGATTTTCCTCAAATGAAAAACTCTGCTTTTGTATAAATAAGTCTAGAGACACCAGGTAACAAGATATCTTGGCTGAATCACTGAGCCTACGATATAGGATTAAATTTTTTCCAACAAAATATTCATGCTTCCTCTTCCTGTTGACTGGCTTAGGAACTCAGTCCTGCCTTGCTCTGTAAGTGAAGCCGAGAGTAAGCTGGTTCAGCTCTGGAACCTAGGAAGAGGGAGACAAATGAAGTTCTATACACAGTGCCACCGACTGACTAAAAGCCTTGTTGGATGGTTATGATTATGAAATTAAGCAATGTCCATAAAAAGCTTTTGAATTATTATCATTGAGCACACCTTCTAAGGCAAATAATTTGTATTTTTAAAATAAATATACTCTCCAAATTTCCATAATGTTGTGTAATTTCCAAAATTCCATAATGTCATGAATGAAAGCTGAGGTTAATCTCACGAAGCATAAGTCAGGCAGGACAGATTAAGTTGAATAGTGTTGAAGGACAGAGCTCAGGACTGGGGTAGTGAAGGGCTTAGAAGTAGATGATCAGAGCCCTGGAATGGTGTACGCTGGGGTGGATACTTTACTCATATGTGCCATGGAACTATGACAACAAATCCTACGATAAAGTTTATAATCCCTCCACTCTGGCATTAAACAGTCTTTCTGATGTGGATGGCTGAAGGCCCACAGGTGTGTGCTGAGCCCCAGAATAAACTTGGCAGGTGCTGGTGATTGTAGTAGAGGTCTAAGTCCCCACAGAGTCCTCACTGTCTGAAAAAATGAAATGATTTTGAATGCTTCCGCTTGCTACAGGGAAATTGATAAAAAATATGGCATGATTTTGTGTTCCTTTGGACACTTTCTTTTTTTTATTGTTGGGGATTCATTGAGGGTACACAGAACCAGGTTACATTGATTGCTTTTGTTAGATAAGGACCCTCTTATATTTGTGTTCTGCTCCCAAAAGGTGTGTCACAGGCCATGGTCTCCCACCCCCTCCCTCCTTCCCCTTTTCAGCTCTCCCATCCCCCACCCCCCACAGTGTACTAGGACCTCATATCAGACTTGTCTTCATATCAGAATTGTCAATTATTGATTGTCCTCACATCAGAATTGAGTCCATAGGATTCTTGCTCCTCCATTCTTGTGATGCTTTACTAAGAATAATGTGTTCCACATCCATCCAGGTTAATACAAAGGATGTAAAGTCTCCATCATTTTTACTGGATGAATAATATTTCTTAGTATACATATACCACAGCTTGTGAGTCCATTCCTGGGTTGGTGGGTGTTTAGTCTGTTTCTTCATTTTGGCGGTTGTAAATTGAGCTGCAATGAATAGTCTGGTACAAAGCACTCAAGCTGGACACTTTTTTAAAAGAGATCTACACCAAGAAAATTAATCCCCAAAAGCTTGATAAATTTTTATAATGGGAACAATTTTATTCCTTAATGTAAGTAACATTAATTCTATTTTAAGTCTACAATGTGGGAGAGTTGAGGTTTTTAATCACTCTGCGCGTGCTTTAACACTGGGGCTCTTTGCGTCATCATTATCTGGCAAAGATACATTATTACACTCTGTTACAACAGGATGGCTTTTCAAATGACATTTTGCTTATTGTATTCATCATTGCATATTATATTGAAAATTAGTCAGAAGTGGGGTGCAAAATCACCAATTGACATGAACATATTTAAGAAAATTCATTTTATACTCAGGTTAAGACCACCAGACTATTGAAACTATATTCAAAAACTATTTTTTTTTATTTCCTGATTCTTACTTTAAGTACCAAAAGGTTGATTCCTTGAACTTAATCACGTCTAACTCCATTTAAATAATTTCTGAGATTTTAGTTGAGGCAAATGTTAACCAGTTACATGATTTTTTCTCCAAAAAATTCTATTAGTTCAGAAAAAAATTAGTTTCAGCTTTGGAATTATGCTGCCTTTTTAGACTCATCTTATAATTTCAGAATTTACAATGAAGTTATTCCAAAAGTGCATATTTTCCATAATTTCCTAAGCTCATGTGATGGGTCTAGGAGAGTCAGATGTTAAACTCCTGAGGCAGTTGGGAGGCTAAAAAGTAAAATGCAAAAAAAAATACACAGACTAGTGGGCAAGAAGCAGAGTTGAGCAATTAGTGAGGTGACAAGAAATGAAAAGGGTGGGGGTTCAGAAGGATTCGGAAAGAAATCACTGAACTCTAATAAGATGATGAAAAGGCTTCTTGGCAGAAAGAAAGGTTCATGAACCATTCTTTTGGGTTATACAATAGACTAAGCCTATGAAACATTTATATTTCTAGAAAAAAAACCTGATAAATTTTCACTGAGTTGAAAATTATATTCTTCCCATCAAAATGTTACTGGCCTAAAACAAGATTATTTTCTTCCCATTCCCTATTGGTAAATGTGAGACTAAACTTAAATTGGAGGAAAAAGATTGTTCAGATTTGAGAACCTCCTTTAAAATATCATAACCTGCTTGTCCAATTCCAAATTTCAAATCAGACCAGCCTTAAGATTTCTCTGTAAACCACCTTGCAATCAATAGAAAAAATAAACACAACCCTGTACCTTGCTTCTTTGGAAGCAACTAACTCAAGTGCCTTATCAACTTTTAACAAACTATATATTTTTCTACAAAAACAAAATCCCAATTTGCATTTATTACACATAATTAAAATAAAATGTAGTCTCTTGTTTATGTCTCTCTACCAAGTCACAATAATCATACGTTAAGACGAATTGCTTTTTGTTCCAGATCTTATTGATCACATTCAGCAAATACATTATCCTCCCTCCATGTTCAGCTTTGTTCTCAGTACAGTGCTAATCTCATTCCTAAATGCTGATAATATCACTATAGAAGAGATGCCATGAATATAATATCTCCATTTTACAAATTAATAAACCAAGGCAAAGAAGGGTTAAACAATTGTTCAGTTTCACAGAGTTGCAAGTGAACAGAGCAAGAATAGGATTTCTGGAAGTGGAGATTAAAGTCTATGCTCTTAAAGGGTGATCTTCTTAAACAGGTGTTCAGAGAGGGCAGCTTTAATAGAGAACACACCAAGACGATGCCATCGTTTAGGTAGGACTCCCACATGGTACAGGGAATACCAACTACTTTCTGCTCATTTTAATTTCCACCTGTATTTTTTATAGTCACTCTAAACTCAAATTTCCAAACTTGAACTTGTAGTCTTCCTACTTGTATACACCTGTATTGAATGATGAATCACTAATTATTTAGCATCTTACATCAAAACCTAGGAGCATTGCAGAATTCCACCAGTGGTTGCTGTCTACATCTAAATAGTCATCAAAACTTACCCTCCCTGAATAGTTTTAAGATTTGCCTCACCGCTCTATCCCATTGCCACTTTTGTATTACTTTTCAGGCCTTAACCATCTTATGGTTTAGGACTAATAAGACTATTAAATTGTTAACTGAACAATCTCTTTGTTCTGAATTTCCCCTATTCTAGCCAGCCCCCACACTGATACACAAGTGGTCTTTAAAATACATTTATCTGATCATGTGTCTTTTCCACTCAAGGTACTCTGTTCTCTTCCAGTTGCCCACATTATTGAATTTAAACTGCTAGGTATAAAATAGCATATTTTTCATCTGCTCCCTTTTACATCTTCTGCTGTTTCTCTAATCATACTTTATAATATGTCAAATAATGTGCATTCTGCTGTTTTCAGCCTCCTGTCTTTGCACAGGCTATCCCCTCTACTTGGAATGTCCCAGTTGCCATGTGTCCTTCTGGCAAACTCAAATAAATACCCAATAACCATCCATCTGGATGTGTCCTGCAAGCCTGCAGTGGTCCAGAGGAATTAGTTATGCATTGATGCCACGTCTGTACACATTTGCACAGACTTTCATTGTTCCATTTAGCACAATCTATTGTAATTATTTGTTTATATGCTGTGCTAGATTATGAGTTTCTTAAGGGAACTGCAATTAACAAGAGGTCAATAAATGTTAGTGTAATAATAAATTAGTTATGAATTTCTATTCTAGCTCATCGCACTGTGAAAACTTTCATGCATTTGGGAGATGGAGAAATTTCAGAAATAGTACATCTAACACTTAGTGCTGGCTAACGAGGAGAAAGACGGTAAGATGTAAAATACTGGAAATATGGGAGAAAAAGATGCTTTATTTAAGGTGGAGGAAAAAATTAGTCCTTATTTACTCTAGATCCTTTTCTTTTCTTTTTCTTTCTTTTTTTTTTTTTTTTTGAGACGGAGCCTCAAGCTATCCCCCTGGGTAGAGTGCCATGGCATCACAGCTCATAGCAACCTCCAACTCCTGGGCTCAAGTGAGTCTCCTGCCTCTGCCTCCCAAGTAGCTGGGA